>CM019149.1:248155940-248359458 GCA_009733165.1 Naja naja | reverse complement strand
CCTCGTGTATGGAGAATTAGTGCAGGGAAAGCGCCCTAGAGGGAGATCACAGCTGCAATATAAGGATATCTGCAAGAGGGATCTAAAGGCCTTCGGAACGGACATCAATGGCTGGGAAACCTTGACCTCTGATCATTCAGCTTGGAAGCTAAAGATCCAGCATGGCCTTCTCCAATTCGAAGAGACACTCGTTCTGCAGGCTGAGGCAAAGAGACAGTCCCGGAACCAGCAAAATCTGGGGCTGACAGGGGACAGACTGTATCTGTCCTCAGTGTGGAAGGGATTGCCACTCTCAAATTGGCCTTTTTAGCCTCACTAGATGCTGTTTTAGGACCTCTTTTCAGAGCACGATACCATAGTCTTTTGAGACTGAAGGATGCCAATTCTCACACACACACACACACACACACACACACACACTACACCACAGTTAGCCTTCATTGAGTGAGCAGTTAGTTCATCATCAACCCATTGTATGAAACTCTACACCAGGGGTGTCAAATTCACAGCCCGCAGGCTGGATGTGTTACATGCTGGCCACGCCCACCCCCGTTTTAGTGAAGGGGGAAAATTGCAATATGTCACGTGACAACAATGTGACGACACAAGTTTGACACCCCTGCTCTACACATACCTGAACCAACCTGAATTCAAAATGCAATTTTCAACACTTAATAATTTAATTCTCTAGGGATGTTAAATTCATTAGCTATTAAACAGAAATGAGTGCAGTTTAAACCAAGAACCAGAGTATTTCAGTTTAACCCAATACATAGCCAATTCCTACCATGTTGACTTAGAAATAAATTCCACTGATTTTAATGAGCTGTGCTTCAAGCTACAGATATTTTGGATTTACACATCTTAATCCCAAGTGTTTATTCTGAAATACTGCTATTGTGTTCAATGTCTTAACTTCTTGTCTTGGTGTAAATAATGTCTTCAGTGCTACTGAATAGTTATTTCCCAGAGAACCAGAGGTAGTATTCAGCAGGTTCTGACCAGTTCTGGAGAACCGGTAGTGGAAATTTGGAGTAGTTCGGAGAACCAGCAAATACCACTTCTGACTGGCCCTGCCCTCATCTATTCTCTGCCTCCTGAATCCCAGCTGATCGGCTGGGTCTCCTTTGTTGCCCTGCACAGGAGAACAGAGCTGGAAAGCAGGTTAGGAATGGGATTTTGCAGTAACCTTCCCCAGCAGTGGGGAGGGAATGGAGATTTTACAGTATCCTTCCCCTGCCATGCCCACCAAGCCACACCCACAGAACCGGTAGTAAAAATTTTGAATCCCATCACTGCAGAGAACATATACAAATTCTTTCTTAAAATTTAATTTAAAGTAAAGCCACTTAAAAAAAAACCAGAGCCCCAAGATTCATCAACCAGAACTCTGATGCAAAAGAAATATAATGAAAGAAAAAAAAAGAAATAAAGGCAAACATGTTTATTCCCTCCCAGAACTAAATGAAAGAGACAATTCATTCACACAAAAATCCATTCTTGATTATCCCAGTCTTTCTTATTTTAAAAGTATTATTTACAAGGTGCAATCATTTTCTTGCAGCTGTTGCTAAATAATTGAAAGTCAGATTATTTTGTCAATCTACAATAAAACTTCCACAGACGATTATAAAATACAGATTTTTACCCATCCATAATCTTAGTATATAAGCAAGATTGAAGTGAAATATATCACTAGGCAACTTGAAGCATTGGCTGAAGAAACATACAAGAGTTCATGGGAAGTTTCTAGTAATAAATGCAGCCAATTAGTCCCAGCCAATTAGGTTGCTGTATGGGGAAAGGATTATCAGTAATAGTAACAGAAACCCACACTGCTACATTTTTACATACAAACAGCTGGTATTAAGAAAAATCCATATTACAGAATCAAGATATAATCTTTTATTGGCTTATTCTATCACACTTAAGAAGACACTGAACAAAAGGGTTTTTTTGTTTTTGCAATTATAGAATATGACTGAAGCTTAGTGGAATAGCTGTCAAGAAACATAGAACACAGAAGATTTAATTACAGAACATCAAACTAAATGGATAAATATACAGATAGGCCTCAACTTACAACCCAGTGGTGGGATTCAAATATTTTTACCACCGGTTTGGTGGTGTTTTGGTGCACTTTGCGCATGTGCACACACTTTACATGCGCGCATATGCCAAACGCACACTTTGTGCAGGCACAGAGGCATTCTAACTCACCTCCTGCAAGCCTGCATGATCCTGGTCGCTTCAGCAGCTGCCGCGACGGCACTCTTCTGTGCCGCAAAACAGCTGCGCTTCAAATTCAGAGGATAAAGGTGAGTATGGGAGCCCGGGCGGGCAGGTGGGCCCAACAGCAGAGCGGCAGAGAGAACCGCTTCAGTCTCCACTGCTCATCACTGTACCGCTCTGCAGAATCGGGCCGAACCGGTAGAATATCACCACTGTTACAACCCATTCATTTAGTGACTTTTTGAAGTTACATCATCACTGAAAAAATGGGATTTGTGATCAGTTTTCATACTTATGACTGTAGCAACATCCTCATAGTCACATGATCAAAAGTCAGGCATTTGGCAATGAGTTCGTTCTTATGAAAGTTGCAGCATCCCAGGGTCATGTGATCATCATCTGTGACCTTCCCAGCCAGCTTCCAGCAAGCAAAGTCAATGGGGGAAGCTGTATTCACTTAATGACCACTTGATTCACTTAACAACTGCAGTGATTCATTTAACAATCCTGGCAAAAAGATCGTAGAATCGGACATGGCTCACTTAACAACTATCTTGCTTAACAACAGAAATCCTGGACTTACTTGTGGTCATAAGTCAAGGACTATCTGTACACATTATCTGGACTTTTAAAGCTACTGACCTTCTTAGCAGATTAAATTTAATGATGTTCAGGAGGTATGTATAAATTAGATTGCATAAAATGTTCAGAATAGGAGGTGGGAAGAGTGGCATTTGGCCTATATTTGGCCAAACATCCATTTATGATTCAAATATTCATATACAGTATAGGATAAGGCACTCAGGATATTAATATCTTGCGACAAGATCCCTGAATTCATAGAACTCGTGTTAGTTTTAGGTAACTGTCAACTCTGAAGCTGGCCTGACTGAGGCCATCTTGGATGCTTCAGTGTTGCCACAATGGTGATGAGGGATAGGGAGTGAGGAATAGAAATAGCTGGGGTTTTGTAGCCAAAACAAAGTAGTTTTCCCTGAGAAGGAACGACATTCCCACAGGTGGCTGAAAAGAGGAGGAGTGAAGTTTCCAAGCAACCAGATAGCACCTTGATTGGACTATGTGACTGATTGTTTGGGAAAGGGGGGGCGGAAACTTTATTTTTAATTAGGTGAAAACCGTGTGAACCTTTAGAGTCGGTTTTCACCAGTCTGTGCCAATATGATATGACCAACAAACCTGTTCTTTGAGGAACCTGATTGTCTTGGAGTTCTGTTTGCTATGAGTGTATTACTTGGAACCCTGACATTAACTTTGTCAGATAAGTCATCTGCAAGTTTTCAATTGTCTCTTTCTAGGACAGTTAGGTCTACAAACTTGTTAGTATACTGACTGCCAAGTTTCAGCATATTTCATAACAATGTCTATAGCAAACGTGCAGCTTTCATGCAGACTCAGCAATAGCTACTTGGACTCTTTTCTCTCATCTGTTTCTGATAATGCACACAGTTCACAATTCAGAAGGATTAGTTCTAAGCATGTGAAACAGGATACATTTTAATAGTATTGATATATTTATCTATTGACATGAGCATAAAATTTTGTTTTGCAATGTTGTACTGATGGCTGTTGATTATCTCTACTGATTCAGCCTTTTGATTTTACGGCTGAAAATCTTACTGGAAATGTTTAATGTTCTTAGTAAGATTTTTGAGGGGGGAAAACACATCCCACAATAAAGAGTCATCACATAGTGATGAAGAATACCTTCCATGCTACAATTTGTGATAGCCAACAACCGTGGTCCGTTCAACGTTGTGCCATCACTTAGCATCATTATTATTATTAACTAATAATGCCTTAGAATAGATCTTTCAGAGTAGTTTTCTATCTATTGGTCAAGGGCCTATGCATACACTTAGCTGTCATTGAGCTGGATTTAGAGGTGGTAATGCTTGGAATTGATCCATTGAATCAAGAAGACCTAATCATGTTAAATTACATTTGACTGACTTCAATGAATATAATTTTGGATCCAGCACATTTGCACTGGACATTTTCATTTTACATATATGCTCTATCTCTAATAGATGTATTTTTAAAAGGAAAATTTCTGTGTTCATAAAACATAACATGCCAGAACAAGTCACTTGTTAAATTATGCGATGGCCTGGCTCACACAACACGCTAATGCAATGGCTGGGCTGCCACAATTTTTAGAACCCCAATGATCCAATCCTCCGTCAGTTTCATCTAGCATACTGTGAAAACCCAGCCATAACTTTCAGGCAGTTTGATTTGTAATGTTTATTCTGTTGTAATACCTCTCAGTGCTCTCGTTTCTTTTCTCTGGAATAAGTTTTTAAAATAAAATAATAAATCTTTCAGCCTAGGCTTCAACTACCTCAGGAGAGTATAATGAAGTTATTCCCTCTTTGGTTGCAACAGGCTCAATTGCCAATTCTAGTCCATTTTAGCTCTCAAAGCCAGTGGGCCATTTCATTTTGTTCATTACATGCCTAAAATGCTTTTCCTTCAGCCCTGACAGTGATCTCTCGGTGAACTGTGTTGAAGAGTGTCAAGCCTCCGGTTGCAGTAACAGGATACTAACCTCCAGCCTCAGTGAATAGCAGTAGGTTAAGGTGCACAAAACTAATCTCAAAGGAAGCAGGAAAAACAGTTCAAAGCTCATTGTGGGAAAACAGTCCAGTGATGTTCATATTTCAGTATAACCAACCGCAGAAAATGTTTATATAGCAGGAAAGCGCCTCTTAATACTGCTGAGACTAGTAAAATAATAATAAAGCTTTTCTGATACATTGTAAGAAGCTTGGTCAAAAAACAATGTAAGCCTTAGTTCTGCATGAATATTGCCATACTTCAAAGGATTATTATATTGCATTGTTTAAAACATTATGCAGCTTTGTGATAGCATTCTCGTTTAACATATTACATACCATTTAATGCTCCAGTAATACTGGAAGAAATTGTGCCTCCCCATATCCTGCTAGGTTAGAACTACTAGCATTTTTTTGTGTTAGTCATGCTAATGGAGACTACACTTCTCATGATATAGATGGGAAAGCTAGAGTTTCATAGAAATAAGTGCAACAGGTGAGGCATGTTTCTGCCAGAATAGTATGGCCTAATTGAAAGGCCTCCCAAACTCATTCCAATATCATGTACAGGCAGTCCTCGACTTTCAACAGTTCATTTAGTGACCGGTTGAAGTTACAACGGCATTGGAAAAAGTGACTTATGATAGTTTTTCACACTTAGAACCTTTACTGGATCCCCATGGTCACGTGATTTACATTTGGATGCTTGGCAACTGATTCATATTTATGACGATTGCAGTGTCCCGGGTCCAATGATCCCTTTTGTGATCTTCTGACAAGCAAAGTCAATGGGGAAACTAGATTCACTTAATAAACATGTTACTAATGTAAGAACTGCACTGATTCACACAACCACTGTGGTAAAAAGTCGTAAAATGAGGCAAAACTCACTTAACAAATTTCTCACTTAGCATCATAAATTCTGGGCTCAATTATGGTTGTAGATTGAGGACTACCTTTACACAATTATGAAATAATGATCTAACATTTTTTTGAACTACCATCTGGGAGACGGTACAGGATAATAAAAACAAGGACAAATAGGCTGAAAAACAGCTTCTATCCCAAGGCAGTAATTCTATTGAATTCTATTGTATAGTGCAATATTAATGCAATATCGGTTTTCAATTCAATTGTATAGAATGTGAAGGATGTGTGTTTGTGTTATAATGTACACTGAAGATGGCATTTAATTTCGTTGTACAAAATGCAATGACAATATAGTAAGATAAACTGAGGAGGGCCATGGGCGGTCATTCACTGTTTCCAGGTCGGCCTCAGGGCCAGATCTAAGCACCCCACAGGCGAATCCAGCCCATGGGCCTTGAATTTGATGTCCATGTTCTAAACAATAAGAGTAGGGGTCATTTGGATATTGGGAGGAGGCTCTTATTCCAGAGAGCAGGTGCTATTATAGAGAAGTTATGCTTCTAGGGTCCTGAAAGATAACACTGTTTCTGTTTAATTGAAAAAAAAACCAGAGCTGAATTAGCTAGATAAGATACTATATTTAGTTCAGGGGTCATTGGGATTAGGTTTGTGAATTTGCTACAGAAGGATAATTTCTGCACCTTTTTCAGTTGAAAATAAGGCATGTTGTAAGATATATATGTGTGTGTCTCTCTGTGTGTGTACATGGGTATATATGTATATATGTATATATATATAATATATAGATACATGCACACACACACAAAATCTGCTGCTGTTATTGGAATTAAAATAAAATCAGATAGTTTCTCAGTATGACTTTACATTTTCATAACTAACATTATGAAGACAGAATGTACTTTCTGCTTTTGCTTAAAAGTTCAAGACCCTGATGAAAAGATATTCCTTTTATAATGCTCATGAATTCTTATCTATAGTATTATAGTCTTTTAATAAGAAAAAGAAATGAAAAAACCTCTAATCTTTCCCAGCAGAACTAGAAAAAAATGCATTTGTTATCATAAGGAGACCAAAATATCATACAAAGTGTTACATTGGAATTCACATTTTCCTACATCCGATTTTACACAATTATATAATAAGCTGCTGAACTCATAACTTTATATTTGGATTATTAAAAAGTAAATAAAATCCTAGGCTAGACTTTAAAATAATGAAGAACCTTTAATAACTGCCCGGTAGGTAAAAAGCCATGCTTTATGCTTGCTTCGACAAATGACACCGGTGTATTCTGTGATAAGATAAAACCCAGGAAGCAGCAGCCATAAATTAAAGTCTGGCATCCCACCTGTTCTGCAAGGTGAATGAATAATGAAACCAACGCATGGTCAACATTGACAATGCCTCTAATCCATATTCTCTACAAAAGCAAATCCTTATCGGAGAGAAGCAAGTGAAGTCAGAGGATCAGAAGGTAAATAGATTACAAAGATCCTCTTCTCTGAAAATGAAAGCTATGTTGGACAGAAATGGCTACAGTCCCCATTTTATGAATGACTTATACTTCACCACCGTCTGAAATTTATCCTGATAGAATTATGCTTTGAACAAATAGTAATATCCTCTACATAAGCAGCCAGCCATGCTGTTTCAGTTTCTATGCAATTAAGAATATCTCCAGTTTGAGGAAAAACTGTAGGGCCTTTTGGTTTCTATTCATTTTTATGAACCATAAGTTGGAATTTTATAGAGAGCTGCCGTATATACTTTTCACTTATATCCATGTCTTATTTTGTCACCTGCCTCCATAGGAAATTTCCTGAGTTAGCCTATTCTGGTATATATCAGCAAATCTTTATTTTTGCAGATATGAAACTACTTCAAATTAATTCCCAAGTAAGCCTTTACTAAAAAAAAGTACAAGTATACGAGTATGTCGCTGAATTTGCCTGTTAACTCATTTTCACTTTTGCCTTATTTAAGCATATAACATAAGCCATTTTAACAGGCTCCTTTTTTGCCTCTTGAGTTGAAAGAAAATTTCCTCTGTGATCACACAGCAATACCTTTCCAGCTCTGGATGCATTCACTTTCCATTTGAGCTCACCCAGTTACTATTAAGACTCAAGAAATGTCACATTCCATTTGTGCAGGAGAACATTTTCATGGACAGCCAATCAGAAAGTGAAGCTGAAATAAATTAAGCTGTACATCTACTCTCACTGCAATCTTGTGCAATTTATTTCTTGATAGGTTTTTCATGAAAAATCATATGCACTGATAATTGGAAATCTTTGTTTTTAACTTTTGATTTTAAAGGATTCCTTACAGCAAGCAAGCCTTGAAGCATTTGCCACAGTTGTAATTCCAATGTAGCTGCTCACTTAAATTGAGAGTTCATACCATAATATAGACTTGGTTAAACACAGCTATAGCTACAGCTGAACAAACAGGTCTGTATGAAAAAGAAATAATTGCAGGCAATAAAATTACCCCCAGCTTCACTATCCCTCATTTGCTACTGCTTTCATCAGTTAGACTAGCCCTGCCCTCTCCCATCGCAAGGACCAGGGCAAACAAACTATTTTATGAGGGGAAAAAATCCAGGGTTTTTTGTTCTAGAAATATTGATGCCATTGATGCCTTTTCTGCTATTGTGAGTTCGTTTGTTTGTTCTGCTGCCTGTCTCACTCTGAAAAATGCCTCTGGGTGGCTTACAATTAAATGACAAGCCATTAGCAAAATCCAGCAAACATCCAAAAGGGGATGGCCCATTTCCAACTGTGAATAACCAATGGTCTATGACAATTCACCACGGCCAATTCGCCACGGCCCACTCACTGCAAGACAACTCGTCCCATGGCGAGTTGGCCATGACAAGAGTTATACAAATATCAAAGAAATGGTGAAACAGAATCATTAAAGAAAAGATGCGAAAGGAGGGACAGAATGAAATGTGAAGTAAAAAAAGTTAAAATATTTTTATTTATTTTAAATAATTGAATTGTTAAATTGTTCTGTGGTGAGTTGGCTATGGCAAGTTGTCCCATGGCGAGTTGGCCGTAGCAGGTTGTCTCATTCCAAATGACCATTCCTGGTTACCTATAACAAGCTACAATACCTGTAACAAGCTAAAGTAATGCCAAAATGATACATGCATATAATTTTAAAATGCCATGACTTGTCAAAAATGTCTGACAGAAGTATGTAAGTTGCAGCATTTCTCTGATTTACATCATCAGGCATATGCTGTCATTTCCTTGCTTCCCTTTCCCCTCTGGATCCCTATGATTTCTAAAAAAAATCTGGTATATCATCAAGCTTTTTTTAAAAAAAATCTGTCAAGTCCTGTTTTTGTGAGGAGCTTAGAGCATTATATTTATGTACTCATGAAATGGTGAAAGCAGACAGACCTTCCTCTCATAATTCTTAAGCTACTGGGGGAACAAAGAGCTACCATTTTGAACATAGAAGGAGAGAATAATAAAGAACTACCTAATGTAAATGAATTGTCTCCCGAGCCATATGGATTATATACCGGGGTAGTTAAATAATTAGCAGAATTGATTGTAGAATTGTTCTTGGTAATCTCTGAAAACTTCATGTCTACAATGAGCAAAGTCCTTGAACAGATTATCAAGCAACCTGTTTGTGAGAGCTTGAATTGGCATGTTACAATTAAACAGGAGTCAATACAGTTTATCAAAATCAGTGTCTGACTAATATTACCCCCTTCAGTAGAGTTTCTAATTTAATAGTTCACAGGAAGGCCACAGACATAGTATACTTAGACCTCAATAGAACCTTCATCAACTAGTCATCAATGAGTAAAACATGAAGTAGATGATATTAGTTAGATGAATTCATAATTACCTGAATGATTGAACCTAAGGAATTATCACTCATAGCATCTCTTTAGATGGTAAATATTGAGTTACCTATCAGTTAGAAATATAAAGTTCTGCATATGGTAACAAAAATGTAGGGCAGAATATAGGATGGATAGACACGCCTGGCTGGAGTACATGTGAAAGTGATCTGGGTATCCTGGTCAACCACAAATTAAATGTGAGTGAACAGTGTAATTTAACTTCTAAAAAAGGCAAATGCTATATTAGGATATAATAACAGAAGCAAAGAGTTCAGGAGGTAACTATTCCACAGGATATAACTGTTCAACTTTGCCCTGGTCAGAATTTACTTGAAATGCTGCATGCAGATCTGGGTCTAAAAAAATGGACAAAATGGAACAAGTTTGGAGGGGAATCACGACAGCAAAGAATCATGAAGAGCAGTTTAAAAAATCTAGATATGTTTATAACAGCAATTTTCAAACATCTGAAGGGCTGTCACATTGGAGTGAACATCCTCTTTTGCCCCAAATCAGTTAAAATATAAAGAAGGAAATCCAGGTTAGACATCAGGGGGACCTTTCTGAATGAATGATCTATCAGCCAGGGAGCAGGCTGCCATATTAGGCAGTGAGTTTTCCTTCACCAAGCCCTGAAACAGATGGTGGATGTCAGAGATTATCTGATGGCTCCTGCACTGAGTGAAAAGTTGACCTGGAGACTTCTAAAGTTCTATGATTCTGAACAGTGGAATAATATTGCTTGAAGCAAAATAAAATACAAAGTTCTATGTTGTCAGCTTCACAACTAATTTTTATAACTTGTAGGAAAATAATGTATTATTCACAATTCTCACAATCCACTGCTTCATGTTGATTTTTAAGTGACCTGTAATATACTGTCTTTCAAAAGAAAACAAAAAGCTTTTAGTGCAGCAGTCAAGTGAGTATATTGTCATGTTATATACAGCTCAATTTATTTAAATCACTTATTTAAATTACTGCAGCTAGAATGAGCAAATAGAATAAAACAACTGGTGTATTTATAATACACACTAATATTTCTCTTGATATGGTATAACTTTATTTCCTTTCAAAATGCCTACACTAAATCAAATAATATTACATGTATCCTAAATATTTTCTGCTATAGTTAAATAAAGGTACATAAAACCCAAGGCATCAATTCCACTTTAATCACTCCTGGGCTTAGCTAAAAACTGAAAGGATTCATAACTGAATTTTATTTGTATTTTTACCTAACTCAATTTTTTATTTGTTCAACTACTCCGAGTCATTTACAGTGAGGTGAGCAGTGTGTAAATTTGATTAATAATAAATAAATATCTTCTTGTGATCCTTCTGTTCCTCCTCTTTGACCCTAAACTTTCGAGATTACAGATTTTCCTTTGCTTGTGGTACACTATAAAAACATCCATAATTAAAAGCTCTCAATTACTGACCTCGACCAATGGCCTTGGTTTGCGCTCTACTGTAAACTTGAAATGGCAAAGTTCACAGTAATTGGTATTTGAAGATGAGAGCCAGTGTTCCAGGCAGCTGCGATGAATAGTCCCCAAGGTTCCAGTACATTCACAAGGAGAAAGCAGGTCTTCTTGACTGCTGCCTTCGTGGCAAATCCTGCACATTGGTCGGTCATTGAAAGGACTGCAAAAAAGGAGGATTAAGTTGGTGCAGGAGTCATAAATTGAAGGAACACCAAGGTTATTTGATTATTTCAAGGTTAATTGTACTGTATATAGTTGAACCTAAGAGCCTAATTCATTGCAGGGCATAATCTCTTTCCAACTACCTACAATGTAATCTTACCATAGTAGAAGAATTAACAAGGCAGCCCCATTCTTTAAGAACACTCAGTCTAGTCATATAAAGAAGCAATCCTTAAATTTTATTAGTTAATGTGACCTGGGCAACATTCATTACAAATGAGTCACCGTGTATGCAGTATATTGTGGAGTGAGTGAGAGAGAGTGGGGGAGAGAGGAAGGGGAGGAAGTAAGGGCTGGGGAGAGAGATGTTCCTTGATTCTCTAATACATTTGTGCCAATATCTTCTTTCCAATGGCAATAACAGTACCTTGGAATCTAGCCAAAATTGCTACAACTGAGAAAACATCTTTCATCAGTCTACCAAAAGTTCTACTTTGTCCCAGTTCCCCATCCCTCATTCTGAGTTTTCAGTATTCTCTACATTTTTTTCTCTTTTATAGCCTCTTTACAATTCCTATCTGCCATTTCCTCTGGACTATATAACAGGACCAAATCATGATTTGTAACTTTAGTTTGCATTCAGAGCTTAAACCAGAGTTTCTTGAATGAAATGTTTTGGGAAATTGCTTTAAGGAATTCCAGAAGTATTATATTAAGATACAAAGGAGAAATGAAGGTGAAGAGTGAGACTGGAAAAACTCTGTTTATAACTTTATTATGGCACATTACCCACAGAAATCCAACATAATAAAGGAACTTGACATATAAAACATTCAACGATCTACTTTATTAAACAAAAATTGTTAACATTTGGAATGAACCAACTTGGTTGTGTATTATATTGCTATTAATTACACAGCCCATTCAGAAATATAAGAAAATCAAAACTGTCTATATCTCTTAGGAAATCTCTTAGGGATGCAATTGCTTAAATTGAAATGGATCACTTTCTACAAGAGACAATCCTATGTAAAGAAGTCTTGAAAATAAAGCATTTTTCTTCAATACTGCAACTCCTATTGCAGACTTTCACACAGCTTTTTCTTGGAAACCAACTTAATTTTAAAGCATAATAGTTAAGTGATTAGCTGTAGCTATTCATTCTCATACTTATTTTCCACAATCTCTTTTTCCCCTCCCTAGTGTATATCTAGAGCATATTTATATGCATGCTCAAGATTTGTTTGCTTGAACAGATGAAGTATTTTCAATCTATTTTTTTTCATTTCTTCACCCATTGTGATTGGTTTTACTTAAGAAAAATCTATTAAAATTACCAGAAATATCTAAAACAAACATTTCAAGTAAAATCTACCGTAATTCTAGCTCACTTCAAATAGTATTAAATATCCTCTCTAATGTACACGCAGCTTTACTTCTTCTTCAGGTTATCACGTGCAGAGTGTCCATGTGCATGCTCTAGGCAGAAGTCCTATGGATGTTAGGTTTAATTTGCTGCTCTACATAGTCAGCCTACTTTCTCCTCATGTTAGTTTCACACTATACTCATCACAATGTGCTGGCTCAACTACTGTATGTCCTCCCTCTTTTTCCAGTTAGGACATCTTTTTTTCCACATGGCATTAGTTTCCCTTTGAGAATTGGAGCAATTTGTTTGCTGAGACAAGAGTATTCTCTCTAGAATTTGGTGATAACTAAGAGAGAACTATAGATAGGCGGTGCAAAGCTGCCAACCAGAAGCAAAAAGCTGAGACCAAATATTTTGTGCAGGTGCCCTTCACACCCAATGGTGAGAAATGAGCAGTACAAAATCTACTACATAAGGACAGGTGAGATTTTAAGTCTTGGAGCTGCTATAAATAGCAGGCTTTCTTGCAAGATTCTGTAACAGCCAATTGTCCCATTAGTTCACTTTTGTTTGTAAAAGTGACTTTTACAAGAGCCTTTCTTCCGTAGCTAGGAATGCTGAGTAAGTTTCTTCAGAGAGATTTAATATTGTCTCTTGGTTGAAGGTCCGACAGTTCCTGCATTTAAAGGAATAATTTTGGAGGACCCCGAAGTATACTTAGTGGAAAGCCACCTGCAGTTACCACTCCTAGGATTCTACAGTGTTTTTATATACAATGTGATAGGCTATTTTTCCAGGTCCTTAGCTTCTTGTAAGCCCCTCCAAAAGAAAATAAAATGGAAGAAGGTAGGGGATTTGTTGTACAATGCACATACAACATTAACTTACATTGAATAAATCTAAGGCCCATTATCACCTTCTTCAAATTTTTCTTCAGGAAAAGAAACTTAGGACCTTATTCCTTAGCCTATTTATTTAAGTTTAAAAATCTTTCTTCCAATTTGTTAAAATTGATCTGAATGAACATCAGTAATTTGTAAGCGAGGACTGGCCTGTTGTGTTCTATTAGCTTTCCTTATACAATAACTGAAGCATAATATATTTGATTTGACCCTCCCTATAGCAAGGCAATCAAACTGGGATATTTCTGTTTCAACCTATTTATTCTTTCCTCAAACATGATCATAGGTACATCTCAGTGACTGGTTTATTCATAATCTCAACATTATTCAAATTAATATTTACGATTTGATACTACTTATCTTAATATTTCCATTTTTAGGCAGTATGATACAAAATTGCTTTCCCTAATATAGGAATCCAGGCATAGTATTATCCAAAATATCAGGAGGAGACCAAGTTGGGAAAGGCTGGTATTCTTGTTGGGACTTGAAGGTTAATATCCCTCTCAACTATGTATCTGAGTGTCCCTCCTTTAAATCTCTCAGCCCTAACGTATCTCACAGAGCTGTTCTACCAGGACTGAACAAAATTCTATGTATACTGCTCTTAAGAAAAAGGAGAAATCAACACAAAAACAAATGCACACATTTTGGAAATTTACTGTTAGGAAAGGTGTTTATTCTAAGACAGATCTATCATGGTGATCTGCAATTGAAACTTTAGCTTTTATATAAGTAACCTAAACTTTCTGCAGTAACTCCCAATAATCTGCTTTGTAAAGAAAAAGCACATCAAAACTGTTAAGTTTGCATGAAGAGACAGACGCGGAGTGCTTCAAGCTCTTTTGTTTTATTAGTGACTACAGCTCAGAACGGACCCAATTTGGCTGGGCTGCGGCTGCTACTTATAGCCAGCAGCCGCAGTTGCCAGCCAATCAGAGTGCAGGGTTTTCCCGCACTTTTTAAACCAATCATTTCCAACATTTTACAAGAACAGTTCAAACTAAACCAATGACTTCAAATCTACATACGTAACACCCCTCCCCACTAGGTTCAGTCCATACTCAAACCAAGGGCCTTGGTGGCTCAGGCTGTTAATTGCCTGCACTTAAGTTCCAGCTGCCTACAACTGCTGTAGGCTCGAATCCCACCAGGCTCAAGGTTGACTCAGCCTTCCATCCTCTCGGGGTAGGTAAATTGAGGACCCAAGATTGTTGGGGGCAATTAGCTGACCTTGTAAAAATGCCGCTTAGTAATAAGCAGGCATATACAATGGAATGAAGGCTATTGCTGAGCACACTGGGTTGTATCCCAAAAATTGTAAGCGCCTGAGTCTCCGGAGAAGGGCGGCATATAAATGTAATTAAAAAAAAAAAAACCCAACCTATCTAATGTATTCTTTTAAATAGGTGGGGCTCTTACGTGTACGTTGAGACCTACGTGGTTCAGATGTTTTAAGGTTCTCACCTTGTGAGGAGGAAATGTGTCTGCCGACATTTCCTTACTTGGACTTGTAGTAATGGTAGAACCTGTTTGGTTACTACAACCTGGTCTCTCCTCCCAATCCATCTCCAACCCAATGTCAGCACCTAAATCAGGTAGTGATGTGCAATCTTCCATTTGTGAAAATGGTTGTTGGTATTGTGACAGGTTTTGGGATGGTTCCTGTCGTGTTAGCTCGTTACACATGGGGTTGACTCTTACTTGCTGATTACTCTCATAATCCTCCCCTTCCCCTAGAAGAGGCAGTAGGTATGGGAACCAGAGAGGAGCAAAAGCGATGCTCCTGAGGCAATCTGGATCTTAACTGATCAATGTGCCTGCTCCAGAGGACACCATCCTCCGTTTGTACCCTGTAAGACCTGGGGCCTGTGATTTGGGTTATCTCAGCAGGAATCCATAATGGTTCACCCATGAGGTTCTTAGCATAAACAGAATCACCCACAGTGAAAGTGCGAATTTTGCTAGTGGAATCTAGTGGTGCGTTGGGTGCGTAAGTGGGATGGAGGCGGTCAAGGGGAGACCTGAGTTTCCTATCCATCAACAATTCAGCTGGGGTTAAATTAGTTGAGGGGTTGGGAGTGATATGCTGAACACTGAGAAGTTTTTCAACTCTCTCAGTGATATCCCCTGGACCCAATTGCTGAAGTTTTTCCTTGGTAAATCGTACCATACGTTCAGCCCGCCATTAGCGAAGGATGCCCAGGGGCTGTCAGGGCATGTCTGATACCCTGTTGTGCTAGATATGATTCAAAAAGATTGGATGTAAATTGAGGGCCATTGTCAGAAACAAGCACATCAGGTAACCCGTGAGTTACAAAAGCTTTTAAGCTGTTTGATGACAGCTTCAGTAGTGGTGGATGCCATAGGGATGACCTCTAGCCATTTGGAATATGCATCAACTATAATAAGGAAAGTGTGCCCTCTGGTAGGGCCAGCAAAATCAATGTGAATCCTGGACCATGGGCCCCTAGGACATTCCCATTCCTGTGTGGGGGCGAGAGGTGGGGCAGGCCTGACTACCTGACAGTTGGGACAAGATGCAACCCAGTTTTCAACCATTTTGTCAATACCTGGCCACCATACATAACTCCTGACCAATCCCTTCACTCTGACAATTCCCGGATGACCCTCATGTAACATTTCCAAAACCTCTTTTGTAGTTTTGCAGGAATAACCACCCTGTTACCCCACAAAATACATCCTCTTAATACAGATAATTCAGTTTGCCTGGACTTAAAAGGTTGGGCGAGTTGAGGTAGATCTTGAAGTGGCCAACCTTTCTTAATCCAGCCTATGACAGGAGCCAATAAAGTGTCTTTGGCAGTCTCTCTGGCAATTTCAGCAGCATGTACTGGAAGTTTGGCAACAGTTTCTAGAAAAAGGTGAGTCTCAGGAACAGGGTCCTCAATGTGTGAAGGAAGTGGGCAGCGACTCAAAGCATCTGCATGCCCAATGTCTTTACCAGGTCTGTGGATCAGTTTGTATGAATAAGCAGCAAGAAATTCAGTCCATCTCAGCATTCTTGGTGACAGGATCGTGGGCGTTGGTTTGTCCCCTGCCACAATGCCTAAAAGAGGTGTGTGATCTGTGACAACAGTAAATATTCTCCCATATAAATACTCATGGAATTTCTTGACAGCTGCTACAATTGCCAAGGCTTCCTTGTCCAGTTGGCTGTAGTTCCTCTCTGCTTTAGTCAAGGTGCAAGAGTAAAATGCAATAGGAGCTTCCCTCCCGCTGGGAAGCATGCGGCTCAACCCCCCCCACTCCAAAAGAGGAGGCATCACAAGTCAGAACAACAGGAAAGTTCTCAGAGAACTGTATCAGCACAGCATCAGACGTGATTAGTCTCTTGATATTGTTAAATGCAGCTTGTTCCTTCCTCCCCAGACCCAAGCAGATTTTTGTCCAGCAACCTATGTAGGGGTTCTGCAATGGTTGCCTTCTGAGGTAGAAACATATGATAGAAGTTAATGAGTCCCAAGAATGCTTGCAAATCTGTTTTGCATTTTGGCCTGGGGGCTCCTTTGATTGCCTGAACCTTTGCCTCTGTGGGGTGGATGCCATGTTTATCAATCATGTAACCCAAGAATTCCACTTTATCTGTTCTAAGTGTGCATTTTTCTTCTTTGACTTTTAACCCTGCTTTTTGAATCTAGTTAAGACTTCCCTGAGTCTCTCGTGTAATTGAGTGTCATTTTCAGCAGAAATTAAAACATCATCAAAATAGGGCACCACCCCTGGCAACCCTTGTAACATTCTTTCCATAAGGCTTTGGAAGATGCCTGGTGCCACGCTTACTCCAAATTGCAATCTTTTGCATTTGAAGGCACCTCTATGGGTCACAATGGTTTGGGCTTCAGCAGTGGCATCATCAACTGTTAATTGTTGATATGCCTGTGCCAGGTCCAACTTGGCAAAAACTGTGCCCCTCAAGAGAGTGTAATAAATGTTGCACTACTGGAACTGGATATGCGCTCTGTTGTAGCGTGTGGTTCAATGTCCCCTTGTAGTCTCCACAGATTCTCACAGACCCATCAGCCTTGACTGGTGTGACTATGGGTGTCTCCCACCTGGAGTGATCAGTGGGCTCTAAAACCCCTTGGGCTATTAGTTTATCTAATTGTGCATCAATTTTTTCCTTTAAGGCAAATGGGACCCTTCTGGGTTTTAAACGGATTGGTTGTACCTTGGGATCTAGGTTAAATGTAATGGGGGTCCCCAAGTACTTGCCTAATCCGTTGCTGAAGACCTCTGGAAACACAGACTTCAAGGCCTCTTCCCACTCAGTGTTGCTCACGTGATTGATGCCAGTCACCTCGATGCCCAACGGGTTGAACCACTCAAGGCCCAGCAGACTTAGGCGGTCCTTGTCCACGATGGTCAGTGGTAGGCGTTTGGTGTGGCCCTTGAATTTCACATTGAATTTTCTTGTTCCAACTACTGGAATCTTGTTCCCTTGGTAGTCTTTAAGAGTCAATGCTTGCTTCTTGAAGTGCTTCTTCTGGATGTTGGGAAGAAGTCTGTGAATAGTGTCCCATGACACCATAGATAGGTATGAGCCTGAGTCCACTTCCATTTGGCAAGGCCTTCCTTCAATAAGTACCTTGACATGTACTTTTCTGCTTCTTAAAGGTGATGAATGACCAATAGTTACTGTTTGATGAGTTTCATTCTTCCCATTTGCTTCTGTGCTGCCCCATTTTCTCACTGAGATTGTTGGGCCTGAATTCTTTGTCTTTGCTTGTAGCAAACTTTCTTCTGTTGGGTGGAGTTCTGGATGATTTGCAGACTCTTGCTAGGTGTCCTCTTTTATCACAACGGAGGCAAATGGTGTCTAAAAACTTGCATTCAGTGGGGTGGCTTCCCCACAACCTCTGCAGTAGAAATCTTGCCTCTTTCTTCCCAGGTCTTTCTTTTTCCGCTCCATTCTGAGTCTGTAAATTCCTTCCTCCACCTCACTACAGTCTGACTCAGAATCTATTTGCTCACAATGAGTTGTTGTGGACTTTTCCACATCAGGATGGCTTGTGGCCTTGTTGATTTTCTTCATGGCTGCTGCTGAGGACTTGGTAGCTTCTGCTGAAGAGGCCTCT
This sequence comes from Naja naja, assembly GCA_009733165.1. Lineage (NCBI taxonomy): Eukaryota > Metazoa > Chordata > Lepidosauria > Squamata > Elapidae > Naja > Naja naja. Next base: position 248,340,869 of record CM019149.1, on the reverse strand, counting down.
TCTATTGCTTCCTTCAGCGTGATCTTAGGTTTTAGTAATAACTTGCTCTGTAGCACCTTGTCTTTAAGGCCCAGAACAAATCGATCACGTATGGCCTCTTCTAAATTGTTAAATTCGCATGCACCCCCAATGTCTCTTAAACTTGCCACGAAGTTGTTTACGTTTTTGCTTTCCCCTTGATCATGACGGTAAAACTCGTGTCTCTTAATGAGGCACAATACTTGTGATGCGTAATGGGCTCTTAACAGTTTTTCTAAGTCAGGCCAGTCCATTACCTTCACGTCTGCAGCTCCCGCCAATGCCTTCACCATCTTGAAAACTGCCGGACCGCAGTGGGTGTGAAAGACTGCCCTCTTCCGCTTGTCAGAAATGTCGGCAAGATCGTTTCCCTCCAGATACACTTGGAAACGATCTGCATACGACTCCCAGTCTTCTGCCGTCGGATCGAACGGGCTGGGGTGTTCAGTGCAGCCATCTCACTCTCCTTCTGTTCCGCGTTGCCGTCTTCTTCAGGGGAATCCCATCTTCGTTGCCAGTGTTAAGTTTGCATGAAGAGACAGACGCGGAGTGCTTCAAGCTCTTTTGTTTTATTAGTGACTACAGCTCAGAACGGACCCAATTTGGCTGGGCTGTGGCTGCTACTTATAGCTAGCAGCCGCAGTTGCCAGCCAATCAGAGTGCGGGTTTTCCTGCACTTTTTAAACCAATCATTTCCAACATTTTACAAGAACAGTTCAAACTAAACCAATGACTTCAAACCTACATAGATAACAAAAACGTTATGTGTATTTTATTAACGTAGTTCATATCATATGTATGTACACACATACACACCTGTGCTGAGTTAGGAAAAGGAATACCTTTTTCTAACAATCCAATATGGTTTGTTGCAATTCTAGTTGAATTGGCTAATGGTGTAACAGGCAATGTACATACCATGGTGCATTTAACAATTATTGTTTGTGAGTGAATATTTATGCATTAAACTTAAAGAATATTAATGACTCAATATTATTAAGGGAAAATAACTATTCCAATCTGGAATCTTTCAGATGTACTGTATTACAATGCCCATCAGTCCCAGCCAGCATGTACACACCCATAGGTTAACAGCAATATGACTTCCAGCTGTCAGACCTATTCCTGAAGCACATTTGGAAAAAAAAGCATGTAGCCAGTGATTATTAGGTCAAAGAGTTAAGAGGTTCCCTGGCTGTAGAAATATAAGGCAGACATAAAAGTGTGGAAAAAAAGAAGCTCCATACACTCCGACGCTGGATGAGAGAGGACCTAAAGAATCTCCTTCTGTCAATCATTCATACAGAGGCACACAGTTTGCAATGAGCAGCATGCACAAGTCAGCAGGATGTCACTTCTAAAGTTTTATTTTCCAAATCGGAAGGATTTATTGCATTTTATTCACTTTACAACCCGCTCTCCCAGCTATTTCCGTACCTTTTCCTGCACCGAATGAGAACGAGCAAGTTTACGCATTAGAGATATTCACAAAGTTATTGTTAGCTTACAAATTCATTCCGAATTCAAAAGAGGAACGCTCTAAGAGTGCAAGTTGTGTGTGGAGTCTGCTCAGAGTTACGGAAACAGGAGTGTGCAAAACAGTAGCCTCTAATCTAGCCAGGATAAAAACAGACAGTGCTTAGCCTGGCCTTAAAAATAAAGTCCCAAGTAGGACTACAAGGGCTCAGATCTTGCAGTCACATCCCCTCTGTTCTTTGCCCTTACTCTTCCAGCATCGCTAAATGGGCACCGAGACACGTCTTGAGTTTGAAATGACTGACTGACCGTACCTCTGCGTGGCAAGAGTCCGTACTACAGTTGATAGCAGCTGTCCGTCCTTGGCCGAAACTTGCATGACATACTGCGGCTGTCCATTCACAAGACTGCTACAGTCCTCCACAGTCTTTACCACAGGAGTGGCTGGGCTGGTGCAGTCTGGTAAGACTTCGGGCAGGTGACTGCAGCGGCTGGTTGTCATGGTAACAGACAGCAATTACTCTGCTAATGGCTTCCACATTCATACAGGATTTCCATCTAGGAAAAAAGATTAGAAAACCATTTATTGAAGATCAGGCTGCAAAGACTGAATATAGACCACCTGCATCTTTATTCATTAATATTCACAGAACTTAAAACAGCATCATTTCTTGTTATAGCTTTTTTTGTGGTAAAGCACAAAAGGGAAAAAGCAAAGATTGATAACAATGCAGAGAGCACCGCAATGTACAACGCTGTCTTATTGATTCTCTAGGAAAAAGAGAGATTTTCTCTCTTTAGGAAAAAAAAAAGACCCATGTTCCTACTATTGGCGGGGGGTGGGCAGCTTTGAAATGTGGGCTTGAGAAATTGCATCTATGAAGCAAGTGTGTTTGTTTCTTTATGTACCTCCACAATCATCAGTGTCTTGATAATAAATGGGAAGTCTCTTCACTGTTTCCCCTTCCTCCCCCCACACCTGTCGATCACCACAAAATACTTCTTGCTTATTGCACAGGGCAAAACAGATTTTGCTTTTGATCCCATCAATTCGATCCAATCCTCTCCTCAAAAAGTTATGCCTTTCATGAGAAAGAGGACAAGAAACTTACAATCTCTCTCAGGGAATCATCCATTATTGCTAAGTGCATTACATCATCAAGCATGGAGCAAAACACCAAAATTAATGTTTAATGAGAGAAGGGCAGTTGACCACCTCAAAATAGGAATAATATATGTTACAAGTTAAAATGAGAGGAGAGAGGGAGAAAACTAATAGTCCATGGGATTAGCTTTTATACATAAACGTGTTCCCAGCAAAATAACATGTAAATATGAAAACTAATTTATCAAGAAAATTCTATTCTCACTCTCAGTCAAGGTATTAGTGAGGGTGTTACAGTCTCTCGAGATCTTAACAGAGCTAAGTGTGAGACAAGAATTGTGCTTATTACTATTTGCCAAATAGTGAAAGAGAGAACCCAGGGGTATTGTTATTTTTTATTATTCAATAATTTCATTTGTTTTAAAAATGGTACATGTCACAGTCTGCCACAACTGGAAGTCAGCATAAAATGGAACAGTTTTTGGAGTCCTCCTTCACAGATCAATGCAATATCTAACTGTAATATTTCCCAAAATATAAAAAAGAAAGTTGAATGAGGTGGGGGGGGGTGTCACAAAACGAGTCTTTTATTTTATGGAACTTTGGTAGAAATATGACCTATGATCAAACACATATGCAGACTAACAATTCATCACTGTTCTGAACATACTATATTCCAGTTCTTCATTACAGTGAATGCACACCTGATTTTTTTAGGAAAGATTACCTCAGTCTGTTTGAAATAAAGTTTATTGGACCTGACAGAGCACCAAAAAAGGAATTTTGGATTTGCTCACCCCTTTCCTTCTCTCAATTCTCCTTTCTCTTCCTCCTGATGACAAGTAGTAAAAAGATACGAAATTTGAACTGATCACATCTTGGTCATTTCACTCTATTAGCTTGATGCAATTGGCTGAATTATCAAATATAAATGCTCAAGGGGACTGGCACACACCCAATGTACATTTAAAAATTAATTATATTGGTTGTTTTTAATCTGTGTAACCTCAACGCATGGAAAGATTGAGGTCAACCTTGGATTAGTTTCATTTGATCACTGGGGCCACAGTCATATTATTGGGCACCCTAACACTTACAGAAACATTAGTGGAGGCAAGAAAATTATTCAGAGTGTCTATATAACATGAATGATGGCTCAGGTGTTTTGCATGTTTACAAAATATTAAAGAATAGATGTTTGAGGAAAAACTACCCTTATTTTAGTGGCTGTTTTAGCCTTGAAGAAAGTGGATATTCTCCAGGGAATCTGAATGCTACAAAGGTATTACTACTATGTGGTAGCACCAATGCTCTGAGGACAAGGAAGAAAAGAGTAGCCTCCTGATCCTCATTTCCAATAAAACAGAACAAATAACACATTCTGGTACCATCAATACTAAAGGGAATTCAGAAGAATGCAGACTTAACAGAATGGTCTCATCTCCTACAGCATATGGACATGGATTATGAGCTACATTTTAGTTTTGAAATACATGCTGAGACTGTTCAGCGAGCGTATGCAGCAGCACAGTAGCTGCCTCATTAAACTTAAATAGCCTAGACAGTGCTGTGCTTACAGATCCATGCTATAGAATTCTACATTTTCTTGCTTGATGCTTCACTGACCTCATTATGTACAGCAGCAAGATTATAATTCTGCAGAAAGTGACCATCCGTGGTTTTACAAAGGTTTCCATCAATCAGTGAGGAGTGTTTCTTAACCATCAAATGACGCAGCTAAGAGCAAAACATTAAATGCACCCACCTCTCTTACAATGGCTGCTAATTAAAAATAATAAAAGTTCTGAGCAGCCCACCCAGCATGCTACATTTAAACGTATTTGTAGCATATTAAAAATAGTTCTAAAAATTTAAAACTGTCATTTATCCTATTATAGATGTAAAAGATTTGAGGGGCTAGAAAAGAGCATGGGGAAGGGATTGGCTGCTGAAAAAAGTTCATGGATGACATGACATTTCAAACCAGATCAACGGCAGAACTCTGATTGGGTTAACAATCCTTCTTTTCCTTCTTTCCTATCCTGGGTCAACCAAGCGAGAATTGTAAAATGAACACCAATTTCAAACTTTTTAAAAAAAGTCAGCGATGACAAATTCTATGATGTAATTCTCTGAAACCAAAAGAACTGCTTAGATTGTTCCTCACTGTTCTCTCTAAACGCGACGCCTCATGCAGCATACATCTGACAACAGTATAAATGATAAACTGCACATGTTGAATTCTGAAGTAAATATCAAAAATTGTTCTGAGAAGACCTATGGACATCAACCTATACCAAAAAATAACCCCCCCAATCATGCCACTTAATTAATTTCTATTGCCACATTTGTTGTAACTGTTTTAAAATTAAAACATATGGAAATTGCTTATTGGGATCTAATACAGAATATGTGCTTTAATTCAGAATTCCCGAAACAAATAATTGAAAGTACAGTTAATCCTCAAGTTATGAATGTAATGGAGCCTGTCAATTATATTCTTAACTCAAGGATTTGTAGGAATGAATCATGTAATTTGACTGCAATCACTCCCTGCTTTCACCCACACATTCGCTAATCAAATGTGTGGGTCGTTAAGTACACATGATGGAGAAGGCCACCTGTTGTAAACTACAGAATACAGAATAACAGAGTTGGAAGGAACCTTGGAAGTCTTCTAGTCCAACCCCCTGCTCAGGCAGGAAATCCTATACCGCTTCAAGGTTGACTCAGCCTTCCATCCTTCCGAGGTTGGTAAAATGAGGACCCAAATTGTTGGGGACAATATGCTGACTCTATAAACCGCTTAGAGAGGGCTGTAAAGCACTCTGAAGTGGTATGTAAATCTAAATGCTATTGCTATTTCAAACAAATGGTTGTCCAATCTCTTAAAAACTTCTAGTGTTGGAGCATTCACAACTTCTGGAAGCAAGTTGTTCCACTAATTAATTGTCAGGAAATTTCTCTTTGGTTCTAGATTGCTTCTCTCCTTGATTAGTTTCCATCCAGGGGTGAAATTCATTTTCCCCCCTATTGGCTCTGTGGGCGTGGCTTGGTGAGTGTGGCTTGGTGGTCATGTGACTGGGTGGGCGGGCAGGCGTGGCCAAGTCAACGTCACTTGGCCTCTCTCTCATGTCTCATCTTATTTCCCTCTCTCTCATCTCTGTCTCCCTTTCTCTCTGACACTTTTTTTGGGTGGGGAAGCAAAGTTTTTGTGCTAAGTGGCAACAGCCGCTCAACCGGAGAGGGAGAGGATGAGGAGGGTCCCTGGCAGGAGGAGGAGAACTGGTGCCTCCCCATCTCTCCCCCACCCCCTCCTCACTTGGTGGTCACGGGGCTTGGCACCTTCTCCCTTGCCTGAGCTCCCGGCGGTTGAGTCTGCCGGGCTAAGAGGGCGCAAGTGGTCCCAATGGGCTGGCTCTCCCTGTTTGCCATGGAAACCACCAGCCAGGCTCCCCTCACAGGCCACAAAGTGCTCACCACCCCTCTGGCACCCACCAAGCGTCCTCCTTCCCACTGGGCATGCGAGCGCTTCTAGCAAAGAGAAGCACAGTGGGGAGCAGGTTGGGCGGATGGCAGAGGGGCGGTGAGTGCTTTGCAGCTGCGTGGGGGCATGGGAGATTGCACCCTCCCCTCGCAGACCAGAGAACACCTGGGAAGGGTTCCGATGCCACAATCTCCCCGTGCTACTCTCCCTGCCCAAGCGTATCAGTCCACCCACCTGTATCACCCATTGCCAAAATGGGTGCGACCGGACGGGCATGGGTGGGGCCAGCCAGGGCGATGGTTTAGTTCGGCGAACCAAACCCAATTGTCCCTACCACCTCGCACAAGGTGGTGCAAGGTGGTTAAATTTCACCCGTTTCCATCCCTTGCCTCTTATCCTGCCTTTAGGTTCTTTGGAGAATAGGTTTACTTCCTCTTCTTTGTGGCAGCCCTTTAAATATTGGAACACTGCTATCTTGTCAGCCCTAGTCCTTTTCATTAAATGATAGACATATCCAATCCCAGCAACTTTATATGTGTTAGTCTCCAGTCGCCTAATCATCTTTGTTGCTCTTCACTGCATTCTTTCAGGAGTCTTAACATCTTTTTTATATTGTAGTAACCGAATCTGGATGCAGTATTCCAAGTGTGGTTTTACCAAAGCATGATAAAGTGGTATTAACATTTCACGTGATCTTGATTCTATCCCTCTGTTAATGCAGCTTTTTTGGCAGCTGCAGCACACTGCTGGCTCATATTGAACTGATTGTCCACTAGGACTCCAAGATCCCTTTCAAAGTTACTGCTATTGCACCAGGTACCACATATATTATACCTGTGTATTTGATTTTTCTTGCCTAAATGTAGAATCTTATTTCCCCCCCTCCACTGAGTATCATTGTGTTAGATAGTGCCCAATGTTCATGTCTGTCAAGATCGTTCTGTATCTTAAGCCTATCTTCTGAAGTGTTGGCTATTCCTGCCAGCTTGGTGTCATTTGCAAATTTGATGAGTTCCCCATCTATCCCTTCATCCAAATCATTGATGAAGATGTTGAGGTATAAGACAGAACTTTGGGTACCCCACTGTATACTTTCTTCCACATAGAGATAGTCCTTGATTTACAACCATTTGTTTAGTGAACATTCAAAGTTACAACATACTGAAAAATATAATGTATGACTGATTCTCACACATTATTATTGATCAACATTTATATTATTCCAATAAAAAGCCAGCTTTTTAAAGCAGAAACTGAATACATATCATGAATCCAAAACTGTAGTTGTGGGATCTCCATATTTTCCAACCTAAAATAGTATTTTTTTCTATCACTCATATCATGTAAAATCCATGGTTCTTCTTCAACTGGTAAATTCCAAATTTTGGATTATAGTTCAAAATTAGATTCATATTTTAAAACAATACTAATCTTTGCAACAACATATTAATAATGTTTGGATTTTAAATCAAAAGAGTGTAACTGTGAGACAAATCCATATTATATGTGTGCTCCCTTGTGTATTTTATAATTTTAGTCTAATGGGATTGATTCTTCCAATCCTTTAAAAATCTTTTGAGGTATCCTAAAAACATGATTTTTGTTGTTAACTTAAGATGTTCTTTAAATCATTAATATGAAATTTGTTAATAGGGGGTACTCCAATTCTTTATTACAACTTCTTGCAATATTTAATTAATAATTAATATCTCTAACTTATAAAAATAAAAATACCATGGCTTTAAAATAATCCCAAATGCATATAATAGTAATTTTAGATTTTAGATTCAGGAATTTTAGATGCTGTTGGTACAAACTACACCAAATTATGAAATCCTCTATTAATGGTTTGGTTCTGTTGCAGAATGCTATATAAATCTAACTACTGTATAATTTTCTCTTTTGAACCAAAAAAAAGTTAATATAATTTCTACACAAAAAATATGAATTTTCAGATATCCTGCAAGTATAGATATTTTATTTTGTATAATTCATTTCATTCTCTAACCACAACAAAGGACAGGCAGCAATGTACAACAGGTAATATATATTCAGCTCAGACTCCTTTCAGAGATCTAAATTCATAGTACTTCCAAACCAGATTTCAAGACTCTTACCGTTACTTGAGAGCAGAGATGGACAGAATACTAATAGATCTTTGAGTGATCTGCTATGGATAAGCAAGGTTGTCTAACACCAGCAACAACCAAAAAGTTTTTTCACCCTTACCTTAAAACCCAGATATTTATTTTTATGAAAACTATTAAAACTGAACTTGGAACCTTCAGAAGATTTAAATCTTTGTAATAAACACTGCTTTTACTGCATCATAACAAGTTGCAACTTAACAGTAATACTTAGAAGTCTAGATGTATCCCACAGAGTTTGCTTTTTTCAACTAGTGAGTGAACAGAGAGAGCAAATGGGAGTTTATCAAGGGACTTGGGAGAAAAGAGAGAACATGAGCCAAGGAGGGGGAGAGACTGCTACTGTTTCTGACTGCTAATAGTTTCCTGTGTGACTACCCATTGAATCTATTCTTCCTACGTTCAGGTAGCTAAAGGTTTAGGTTTAGGTTTATTTGGATTTATAAGCCACCCTCTCTCCCGAGGGACTCAGGGCGGCGTACATAAAAACAGAGAATACAAAAGTTAAAACAAATTTTAAAAAATATTAAATCAACGCCAAATAAACTTTTGAATTAAAACCCCGATCCCCTGTCAGTCCAGCCCAGATTGTAAGAATAACCATGTTTTGAGGTCACGGCGGAAGGAGCGGAGATCAGGGGCCAGGCGCAACTCAAGGGGTAGTTGATTCCAGAGGGTGGGTGCCCCCACAGAGGCCCTACTCCTAGGGGCCGCCAGCCTGTTTAGCTGATGGTATCCCCAGGAGGCCCCTTCTGTGGGAGCGCACTGGGCGATTGGTATTCGTCATTGGAAGGAGATGTTCTTGCAAGTACCCCGGACTCAAGCCATATAGGACTTTGTAAGTTGTTACCAAAACCTTGAATCCCACACGGATAGCAACCGGCAACCAATGCAAGTCACACAGGAGGGGTGTAATGTGGGAGAATCGGGACACTCCCATCACTACCCACATGGCTGCCTTTTGCATCAGCTGAAGTCTCCGTATGACATGCAAGGGTAGCCCCATATAGAGAGCATTGCAGTAGTTGAGTCTAGAGGTGACGAGTGCCTGAGTGACCGTGGCAGCGCATCTCAGTCCAGATAGGGGCACAGCTGGCGTACAAGCCGAACCTGTGCAAATGCCCCCCTGGCTATGGCTCCCACCTGCTCCTCCATACTGAACCGCACATCTAGGAGGACACCCAGGTTGCGCACCCTACCCACAGGGGACAACACCTCTTCCCCTATGGACAATGATGGAATCTTCTGGATTATCTGAGATGACAGTATACACAGCCGCTCAGTCTTGTTTGCGTTGAGCCGGAACCTGTTCCCTCCCATCCAGTCCCGTACCACCTCCAGGCAACGGGCCATCACGAGGAGGGCATCACTGAGGTGGTTTGGGGTGGAGAAGAAAAGCTGGGTATCATCAGCTTACTGGTGATACCTCATCCCAAAACCACGGATGATCTTGCCTAGCGGCTTCATATAGATGTTGAACAGGAGGCACATATAAGGTGAGGAAGGGAGCTTCTAGTGAGTAAAGGAGTTCAATTGGGAGGCATTCCCTTATTTTTTTCTCTTGTTCACCATCTTCTTTTATTCCAGGCTAATTTTCATCCAGAAAGACAGTTTTTACATCTAGGAGCTCGTAACTAAATCAGACAACAAGGTTTGGATGGAAGGATCAACACTGGTGCCAAGCAGAGATGGTATTCAGCAGGTTCTGACCAGTTCTGGAGAACTGGTAGCGGAAATTTTAAGTAGTTCAGAGAATCGGCAAATACCATCTCTGACTGGCCCCACTCCATCTATTCTCTGCCTCCCAGGTCCCAGTTGATCAGCTGGGTCTTCTTTTGTTGCCCTGCACAGGAGAACGGAGCTGGAAAGCAGGTTAGTGGGGTGGAGAGGGAATGAGGATTTTGCAGTATCCTTCCCCTGCCACGCCCACTAAGCCACGCCCACAGAACCAGTAGTAAAAAAAATCGAATCCCATCACTGATGCCAAGGCAGTGATCTTCAAATGTGTACAAATTTATACAAAATCTTTCTGTCATCAAATGTAAGGAAGGAACACTAACAATCTTCAATGTGCTGATGATATAACTGTCCCCTCAGAAACCAAAGAAGGCCTCCAACATTTGGTCAAAAAGAATAAAGAAAGTGAGCAATTTGGCCTCTTCCTCAATGTCAAAAAGGCCAAACTCACAACCATTGCAAGGAATGCACATGTCAAAATAATGATTGATGGTAAAGAGATTGAATGTGTGCAGAAATTCACTTTCCTAGGACTGATCAAAGCAGTGAAAGCAGTCCAGAAATAAAGTGCTGAATTGCACTGGGTCACACAGCATTGATAAACATGAATCTTGTATGGAAAAAGCAAGCGTGCAGTTAAATGCAGATTAGATTGCACTGTCATGTTGCCCATCCACCTATGTGAAAATTGGACCATGAAAAAACTAGACAGGAGAAACATTGACTTGTTTTGAGCTGTGGTGTTGGAGAAGATTCCTGTGTATTTCTAAGGCAACGAAGATGACAAATAAGCAGGTACTGGATCATAGAAAACCAGACATATCATTCTGCCTTACTTATTTGGCCATATCATCCAATCAAACTTACTGGAAAAGCAGTTATGTTGGATTGGCCAACAGTAAAAAAAAAACGAGGCCTCCTAAAGACTTGGTGCTAGATACCATCAAAGCTGACACAAGCTAGAGCATAAAACAACTCAAAGTAGATATACAAGACTGGAAAATGTGGAGAGAGAATTGCCATAGAATTGCCAAAAATCAAATTGAACAGATTGTGCATCGTCATCATCATGTTTCTGGGCCACTTCTAGGATCTTTTTCTTGAAAAATGGAATTGAAGTCACTAGATAGCTAAGAACTTGATATGACATCCAAACACAGTACTGGGTATTTTCTAAGTCTCTCTAGATGTCCCATAATAATGAATGTCTTATCCTTGATTGTGAGCTATTTCAATCTTAAAGAAATTCTTGTCTGTATGGAAAATAGTTTTTAGAAAGTATTTTTATTCTCTTCTAAGTCTTCAGCATTTTAAGATACAAATAGTTGAAGTTGCTTACTGACAAATACTGAAATGTCTTGATAGGAAAAGCATTTACAGCATTCTTGCCTCTGGTTTGCTGCTTTATATAAATGTTAAGTGACTATATTATTCTTAACTCTTACAAACATATTTGTCATCCCATATTTCTATTGCTTCCAAAATATGGTAACAGAATCTGGAGAAGGTAGGTATGGGAAAGGATATCTTCCCTTTCCTGAAGGACATAATCATACAAATTATGTAGAGAATATGATCTTCATGAAGCAGTACAATACATTATTTCCCTAAGGGAACATCATGGTGCCGGTTAAGCATTTCCCTTTTGCATTTCTATTACTGATTTAAGTGACAGGTGGGAAAAGTGCAGAGAGTCAGAATATTCCTTACTCCCTACTGACTACTCATGAGTGGAAGCTGAATGACAATAGCATTGCATCACATATTTCAGTTTCTCCATGGAGCTCTAAATATAAATCAGTTAATGAATAAACTCTCAAGTGAGACAATAAACAGTGCTGCACATACAAACATTGTGGTAGAAACCAGTGGAAAAATATTGGGCAAGTCTGGAAGGATTGGAAACAGGATTTGCTCATCAGCTTTTCAAAAACCAGAAGCCACACTTCTTTCCATGCAAGGTCTGGAAAGAGACTTATACTTTTTGTAATTTGTGGCATAAACCAAATATGCTGTTTCGTATAGCCATAAATAATTTCTAGGATTTTATGTCGAACACTGGACATAAGGATTAAAATCATGTGTTTTAATTTCTTCATAAGACCCAGTTCAAACTACAGTAGATAAAATTTAATCTTATCAAATATCCTATTCTGGCAAAAAAGAAACAAACATGCATCATAATACTATTTATTCTTATTTTGTGACTGAGAAAAAGAAAAGGCAAATAACTCTGCAGATCTATAAATCTGAAGGTACTACAAAATTCATCTCATAAAAGATATTTATATATTGCAATTCATCAATATTTATTTCCAGGGACTGTTCAATGTAAACTTATATTTAAAAAAAACAATATGAACAATTAAAATTAATAGATTACAATTAATTAAAATATTAATTATAATATATTGGTTTTAATTGATCATGTTTTTGAATATAATTTTACATTGCAAATATTATAAATTACAATATGTTTATTATATAATACAGAACATATTGCATATACTCACATATATAGACTATAAAAGACTCATCTCCAATATCTGAAATAAAACATAATATAAAGTGCTCGAGTGAACAGAAAAACATAGCAGTCCACTATACATATATTAAAAAAAAGTATGTGCATTTATTTGTGATGCTAAAAATGAAAAAAAGTAGTCTTTTGCTGTGTTTGTCTGGTTTCTTTGGGAGATAGCATTATACTAGAAGGCATAATAATGATAGGTGGACATTGACTATTGCCACTGTTGCATACACGCTATAAAGTTGAAGAACTACAGAAGAGCACTAGAAGAATATCTGAAGAGGCACTGAAGTTAAAAGCATAAAGGCTTAGTGGAGACCAAATCTGTATACAAAGCCAGAATTGAGAAGATAGTTGTTTTATCTAGCTTGAGTAATGAAATGCCTGCAAGAAAACCACCAAGCTCAGAGAGCACCAAGCAGAGGTGGTATTCAGCAGGTTCTGACCAGTTCTGTAGAACTGGTAGTGGAAATTTTTAGTAGTTTGAAGAACCGGTAAATATCACCTCTGAATATGGAGATTCTACAGTATCCTTCCCCTACCACGCCCACCAAGCGATGCCCACGGAACTGGTAGTAAAAAAATTTGAATCCCACCACTGGCACCAAGGACTTCACATTTCAACCTGGAGATGTTCCTCTTTACTAAGACAGCAAAGAAGTGAAAGAGACAGACAACCACATAGTTAGCTGTGAAAGAATATCGCATAGACCAGTGATGGCTAACCTTTTCCACATTGTGTGCCATAAGTGTGCGTGCGTGGGCACCCTTGTGCTTGCACACCTTCATTCATGATGCAATGCACGCATGACTCCCCCTGCCCCCTGCGCATGCACGTGTGACCCCCTGCATACACCATATGTCTCTGTGCATGCATGCGCATCTCCCATGTGTACATCTCCCCCCACTCATGCACGGCAGATATCCAACAATCAGCTGGCTGGCAGGGGGCATGCGTGCATGCACAGTGGGGCACTTCCGGGTGACCTCTTGCATGCCGTCACAAGTGCTCTGCATGTCACTTCTAGCATGTGTGCCATAGGTTCGCCATCAAGGGCATAGACTGTCTACAAACACTTCTTGACAAAATAGCAAAACTACTAGAATATGGGTTATTCAATGAAGCTGGCAAAATAGCAATAGCTAACAGCCGCAGCAAAGACAGAAAACCATGGCAATGTTATAAATGAATCTGAAGTGGTGTAGGGTTTCCTGCCTAAGCAGGGGGTTGGACTAGAAGACCTCCAAGGTCCCTTCCAACTCTGCTATTCTATTCTATTCTATTCTATTCTATTCTATTCTATTCTATTCTACTCTACTCTACTCTATTCTACTCTACTCTAAATAGAGCTTGATGTTTTCAAGATACAATTGGACTTTATTTTAAATATGTGACACACTATTATCATCAACAAATTATACTTACAGTCACTACATGGTGAATGTAATGTACAGAGCAAGAGGGAATGAAATAAAATTTAATAGCACGAGTATCAACAGTTTCCTTTAAAAGCTGTAATTCTAAATTCACATAGCTAATCCAAAGAAGATACCACTGATAGTATGAAAGATAGAAAAGTCCAAAATAACAGACAGGACTTCATTGTTACTGTAGTTTTTTTTAGGATCAGAGCAACTGAACATCGACTGAAATGATTACTAGCTAAGACTATGAAGATTGATAGGAAGATGTATTATTTTTAAGATTCCTGTCTATGTAATTTTTATTTTCCATGAAGAGTTATCCTTGTTTGGAAGAATGCAAACCACTACTGATTCTTCAAATGGCATTTCAGCTATCTTGACTGGCTAAGCTTTTATAACAGCTTGATCAGAAATTTCTAAAGGACTTACACTTTCATGCTGAAATAAATTACAATCTGTATAACCCATTAGGGAAAACTTGCACTGCATTCCAATTCACCTCTGCACAATGAGAATCTCTTTGGCTGACCTACAATTATGTAATTAATTTTCCTTGGACAATTGCCAGTCAAAACTAAGCCCATTGCATCCAATGTATAGTTTTATACTGCATTATTTTGTTTTGTTTTTAAAAACTCATTGGTTTTTTTCCCCTTCCAAACATTGTAATTTATTCTGCGCTTCAGGCAAAGAATCTCAAAATATACACATTAAAATTAAATAATATTAGTTCAATAAAATATTCTTTTTTCATCATTCTGTTTCATTGATCCATTTTAGGTCAGTATTGTGAATATCTAATTTTGTCTTAGTTTTATTCAGTACATGCACATTTTAAATATGTGCAAATACAATATGCAGATTTAGAATTGTTCTCTTTGATATCATATTAGCCAAATGAAAGATTGTTCCTGAATACTTGCAAAATATTTTTACTCAGCTTTAGAAATCCATTGCAGGAATCCAATTTATAAAATTATCCATCCTTAAACGTTCCCTATTGGCATAACCTATGTCAACAATATTCAGTGTCTATTCAGAACAGAGTAATAGAATAGCAGAGTTGGAAGAGAGGTCATCTAGTCCAAACCCCTGCTCAAGCAGGAGATCCCATATCATTTCAGACAGGGGTGTCAAACTCGCGGTGGCATCACATGATGTATCATGACTTTTCCCCCCCTTCACTAAACCAGGCGTGGACATGACCAATGCATGATTTATCTGGCCTGCGGGCCATGAGTTTGATTTCAGATAAGAAGAAAGGGCTAGTTTCAGAAGACTTTTAATAGTTTGGCAAAGAATAAAACTGTGACTCAAGGAAGACTGACGTATTCTACAAATGACTTCTAACAAGCACGGATATACTTAGTAAGTTGCAGTGAAACATACAGAGATGTCAAACTGCAGCCTTGCCAGTCTGGAGATGAATTTAAGCAAGAACTCATTTGCATTTACAACAGGAACCCAAGTTGAAACATTCATTGCTCTTTTGACTACTTTGCATAAACTGAGCTCATTTCTCCAGTGCATCAAGTGCTATTATGTCAACGAATTCAATTATCCAACTAGATATTTCTCATTTCAACCAAGTTTGTGAGGTAGTCTTCAGAAAACCCCGAGCAGCTTTTGAATCACAGGACACAAAGTGCTTTTGAAAAATAAGATGTGGAGTTAAAGTTGAATAAATATTGAAGTAGTAACTTGTACAAGTTACCCATTTGTGCTTTTTCAGCACCTTTTTAATAAAAAAAAATGCATAATGCTTCAGTAGTGTTCAACACTTTCAAGCACTCTGAAACCTACAGCAACTTCCTATTTCATGTTATTCCCAAGTCTCCTACTAAGTTCTCAGTTTTTAGAATATGAAAAATGATTAATGCATCCAATATTTTGTGCACCTGCAATATGTGTATTAGGTTACAGCAGCTTAATCAAAGAACTGCCAAGAACACTCCCACCAACACTGACAGGACAAACCACTAGTTCATAAAAATAATAGCAAACTCCATTCCCTTCTAGCACTTACCTAGTTTGGTAATGAAACGTCTACAAGAAAAACACCAAGCTCAGAGAGATCCTATAAGCTCAGAGGATCCTACAGTTCAACCCTGGAGCTACAAATATTCTATTTTATCAATATTCATATTAGTTGCTAAAATGTATATTACAAAGTCATTAATAATGGAATTACTATTACACAACACTGGTCTCTATTTAGAAATCAATGTCTTTTTGAAAAATTATTACATCAATCTTCATACAGCTGTCAGTTTTTCCTAGGCAGCTCCACTATTACCTCAGAGAGCACCAAAAAGCCCTATCCTAAACCATGTTGCATTGTGACATACAACTGCTTCAGTATAGTGAATTAACATTCACTATCCACAAGCCAAGCACAGCTTCCAAAACAAACATTAGTTTCTGGAATGCACAAAGACAAAATAAAGACCATAATTTTAGAGCAGTATGACCCATAACAAACCAGTCATTTGTACCCCAGGGTGCCTTTGTATCTTAGATTTAACAGATTTCTACAGTTACTGTGGATTTTGGTTGCTTGAAATATCTATAAAATTTTCTTTTAGAAACCTGCATTACTTAATTATTCCAGAATGCATTTTTGTGTTACTGTTTGTCTCTTTAAAAAAAAAAAGAAGGCACCTGCAGATTTACTCCTTTGGCAGTGATTGATAGTAATTAATATTACTATTCAGCAATCAGGAATCTTTTAAACCAGTGGAAACATTTGTAATTTAGGTAGTATATAATGGGCAATCTCATTATATCATGGTGGACTGCTAGAAGTGAAACTAGTGAGGTAATTTAATTAGCTTTCCCAGAATGACTACTACTGTACCATACCAGTTATGAGGAGTAGGAGTGCCTTTTTTTCCAGGAAAAGGGCAAACGAGGCTACCCTTAGCTACCATTTATTTAAATCATGCATGTGAAAGTCAGAAACACAGGAAAGTAAATTGCAGTCTCTTGAGCCAAGCT
Source organism: Naja naja (assembly GCA_009733165.1). Taxonomy (NCBI): domain Eukaryota; kingdom Metazoa; phylum Chordata; class Lepidosauria; order Squamata; family Elapidae; genus Naja; species Naja naja. The sequence continues at coordinate 248,323,947 of CM019149.1, read as the reverse complement.
TGGCTCCTGGTAACTTCACAGGCATGCCCATGAACTTTTCTTCACAACAATAGGATCAGTGGGTTGCCATCACCTTCTCATTAGATGTTTTTTAAACTTCCCAGTATACTCTACAGGTCTTGTATTACTGGAGGTCTCCCACACAAATACCAACTAGGCCTGGTCCTAATTAGCATCTGAGTGCAGTCAAAGTCAGCTAAATCCTGCTACTTGCTGAAGTTCATTTGTTATATATGTGTGTGTATAGACACACACACACACACACATATAGGTGGTACACTAGTGAAATCCACTAGAGACTGATATGTTTTTTACACTAGTGAAATCCACTAGAGACTGATATGTTTTGATATATTTTTTCCTAGTTTGATGTATTTTCCCCACTCCATTCAAAACAGAACTAAAAAGAACATACCAATTATTAGTATTATTAGTAAGTTTCATATTGATGCTACATATTCTCGGCTGTATCAATATGCTATCAATAGTACGCTGAATGTATAGTATCTCTGAAGATGTTCAAGAGTCAGCCCTTCAGTAGTCTATTAAAAAAGCAACAGTAATGCTTCCATTTCCAGTACTGCTTGGCATCTGATTTGTAATCTGAGTAGACATTACAATAATGTTTTACAATATACAGCTTTGATGGATTTCACCAATATAAAGAAGCAATTCAGCCTAGTCATTTGCTTCATGTTACCCATGCTCTGATTTTTGAAGAGAAAAACATTTTAAGCTCAACTAGGTCTAAAAGGAACTGCACAAAGCTTCATGTCCCTTAAAAAAAACTTTATACATAACTTGCCTCTACGGTACAACCAGAAAAAAATCCCAGACTCCTAGAATGAAAAATTAATGAGTTTTAGATAAAGAGGTATGTTTGTGATACAGATTCTCAATCTATTTACATGCTGTGTACATTAAAAGTTTCAGTATCACCTTCATGACTCACCATATTCTTCAATATATCTTAATTTCATTTTAAAGCTATCTTCTATGATAAACAGCATTTGCTTTCTTCTAGAAAAGCAGTTATCTTTTATTCAATTGTAAACAGAAATAGATACACAAATACCAATATGTGTTATTAGCATAGTTTGCATAACTATGATTTACTGAATAAACCAATTAATTAGGATCCCATCCTACTGAACCATAAATCATGTGTAACGAAACTCAATATACGTTGACTCACACAATGTGCCAAGCCTAAATGAAAAATACCTCTGCATTATGACACAGCACAATGTGGGTATCCAGCCTGTGTGTCGAGCTGCAACTGACCTACTCAGTAACTTTTATTTTATTTGGCAGGGGAACTTTATTTTTGCCTATTTATTACAATAGGAAGTGGTAAGGTTTGGATAAACAGCTCTGGTTCCTTTGTATTCCACAGCAAGTCAATTCCACCTTGAAGTAAGCTGCTATCTCTTAACCTCAGCAGCTTCCACTGAATCATGATTCTTGGCAAGCCTCTGTTTTTGCTGGAGAAGCCGCATAGCAATATAACAGTTGAATAGCTGAACCTGAGAAAGGAATTGGAGGACATGTTCCTATTTCTTCAGTAAGCCAACCCCCCCAAAAAACAAACCCCTTAAGAAGCTTTATTGAGCCTGTGACCTACTGTGTCCATACTCAGATGAAATATCCCTCATTTTCAGAGCATTTGGGTGAGGGGGGGGAAGGAAGGTTTAATTTGATCCTATGTCACATTGATTTACCATAGCCAATTTTTTCTCTCAAACCTGATTTCAGTTTGACTTTCACATTTCCAGGCTAGAATTAACGACTAGTCTTGCTGTTACATATTAGTATGGCTACAAAAGCCAAATGAGAAGGTGACAAGGATTCACTTTGCAGCTCTTGGACTCTGGAGGAAACGGTCTTGCACCTGGGCATTTGGCCGATTTTACCACTTTGTAAGAGTCCTGCATGATAAGTTCGTTCATTCATTCATTCATTCATTCATTCATTCATTCATTTGACTTATATGCCACCCAACTCCCAAAGAACTCCGGGCGCCTCAAGTTACATCTCTGTGTTGCTGAAATCAACCACAAGGGCCATTTCTGCCTCCCTAAATGCTACACAGAAGCAGCTAATATGTTTTATCTTGTCTAGCCATGCATTGTTCACATCTTCCTCCCAAATCTCTATTCAAATATAATTTTTGATCCAATTCAATCTTGATTTTCATTTACATGCACTGCTAGCCTTCCAAAAATTACTTTTCAACAATAATTATGCAGTGTATAGGAGAACCCAAGTACACTGCTCAAAGAGCCCTGGTTACATATCCAATATTTTACCTGTGACTTTTTCAAACAGATCATTTGAGCACATCAGAGTTTCCCTCAAGGAACACATTACTTTAAATCTACATGAAAGAAAACTTCTATTTCTGTGCATACTGAGATGTCAATTGCTTGTAAGATTAATAAAAGCTACAGTAAGTGCCATAAAGACTTTACAGAGATGGGTGTACACATAAAAGTTTTTGTTTAACTATAAAGGTTGCTTGGTGATTAGGGACAGACCTTTATCTCATACTCCTATATTTCTTATTGTTGTGAGAATAAAAGATTGGGATATTATGTGCAGTGTTCTGGAAGACCAATAGGTGTTCTTACATTAGTAAGATAGTGCAAAGTAATGTCTTCAGATACTGGAACTGAGGTTACTATTTTTTAGCTTGTGTAGATAATCTAGCATTATAGCTTCTGAGAGGCTTCTTTTGGAAAATGGTAAAGATCAGCAACAAATAGATTGGCTTATCTTCCCTGTTGGGGGTGGATGTTTTAACTTGCTCACCCCCATCCAAGCTTTAATAACAAAAGAGAACAAAGTTACTTGTGTTCTATTTTACCACTTATTAAACCTATGTTGCCTTATACTTTATTTCTACTAACATCTTTGTCTATGCCCATGTACATTTCTTATTTCTAAGCAGTCTTTATTGCTTAAACTTCTATCAAAATCTCTAGCCACATTTAACCACCTACAAGTTGGCTTCTGTTGCCATCACCCACTATACTGAATCGCTGAAGCACTGGCTTAGCAATTTCTCAGCTTGTGCCTTTTGGGGGGGGGGGAGAGGAGACGAGACTTTACCAAAAGTGCTGGCTTACTTTAGCTTCTCAGTGCTGCTACTAGCCTCTGCTTCTCCTTTCAGCTTCTCTGCTGTTGAACTGGTGAAGTCCAAGCCTGCTCCTCTTTTACAATCAATTGCCTGTTGAGCTGATACAGCTGTTCTGCTCCCTCAGCTGCAAATTCCTCCTTTTTGCTTTCACACACAATACAACTCTTCCACCAAGGTCACCGGCACACTCCAGTACTCTCAGCTGTTTCTTTTTTCTTTTACCATTTTAAACCAGGTGTGTTGCTCTTTAGACTGCCTGAAAGTCCCAGAGGAGAAAACGAAGGGAAGGAAATGCTCATGCTGGCCACTAAAGGCTTCTCTTCTTAGTCCCACAGGTGACTAAGAAAATTTGCTGTATTTGCTGATGATACCAAACTGTTCAAGGAGGTAAAGTTAAGAATTATTAAGATTTCCAATGGGATCTTTTCAAACTGTGGGAACAGGCTTAAATAGCAAAAACAGTTGTAAAAACAAAAGCTAGTATAATGCACATTGGCAGAACAAATTCAAATCTCACCATTAATGGGATTTGAGCTGGCAGTGACTGGCCAGGAAAGGGGATGAGGATTCACCATGGACACCTTTAAGGAACTATTAACACAGTACACAGCAGCTGTGTTATGTACAAATAACCTCAATGCCTGAAGTCATTAAGAAAGGAATTGAAATGGAAGTGGTGGTTGTAATAATGTCCATATACAAATCTAAGGTAATACAACAGAATACAATACAACTGGGAATACTGTATGAAGTTCTGATCCCCAGACCTTAAATCATTGTTTCTCAACCTTGGCACCTTTAAGATGCTTGAATTTCAACTTGCAGAATGCCTCAGCCAGTTTGAGTTGAAATCCAAACATCTTAAAGGTGCCAACGTTGAGAAACACCGATTTAAGTATGACACAGCTAGAAAAGTTCAAAGAAGTTCAATGAAAATGATCAGGGGAATGAAACAGCTCCCCTTCAGCAACTGGGACTCATTAACTGAGAACAAAGGAAGATAATGAGAGATTTGCAGAAGTAAATAAAATCATGCATGGCACAGATAATTTTTAAAGGTTTTTTTTCCTTTTCTGTTCTTTGTTTGAGGTTGCCTTTGCAAAACAAAGGAGGAGAGGCAATCCATTGTGTCCATCCTGGCTGAGGACTGAGTCGAAAGCTGGGAGCAGCCAGCCACAGGGGGCGGAGCTAAACTAATCAGCTTTGACAGACTCAGTCCAATCAGCTAGGGCAATGAGCAACCCATTCCTGGCCTATCACATCCTTACAAGGGAGAATGGCTTTTCTCTTACACATGTGTTGGAATTCAGGCCATCCATTGACACTGAAATATTTTGGATTAATTTGTCTTTTTTTATATAGTGCAAAGATACAACTGAGGAACCTGTGCTAATATAATAAAAGCCAATTCAGATGGTTTTAGGTGGCACTGGAAAAGTTCATGGAAACTCAGACTATCAATAACTACGATTGATGTCTGTTTACTATCTCCTGAATGGCAACATGTCTTATAATGCCAGCTGAGAAGTGACATTGGCAAAGGACTGTCATCCTCTAGTTATTTTGGAATCCAGTTGCCTATTCTGGGACAGAGATTGCTGGACTAAATGAACCTGAGTTCTGCTTCTACTCTAACTACTGAGCAAGAGAAAAGAAATTTAATAATTAAAAATACACACTGCATATTTCTGTCTATATATTTTATACCACAAATCTCTGTGTAATAAATTTCATTTTAATTTTGTTTCCTTTTTTCCCTTTATCCATAATCTCTATTTTTTATTTTTATTACAGGTATTCTTCGACTTATGACCACAATTGAGCCCAAAATTTCAGATGCTAAAGGAGATAGTTGTTAAGTGAATTTTGCCCCATTTTATGACCTTTCTTGCCACAGTTGTTAAGTGACTCACTGCAGTTAAGTGAATCTGGATTTCCTATTGACTTTGCTTGTCAGAAGGTCACAAGAGATGATCACATTATCCCAATATACTGCAACCTTCATAATATGAGTCAGTTGCTTAGCATCTGAGTTTTAATCACGTGGTCATGGGGATGCTGCAACAGGTGTGAAAAACTATTATAAGTTACTTTTTTCAGCACTGTTATAACTTCAAATGGTCATTAAATCAACTGTTATAAGCCGAGCCTGTACTGAGCATTTTTAAGAGCATACACTTTTGCCTTGGTGGTGCAGGCTGTTAAATGCCTAGCACTTAAGTTCCATCTGCCTGCAATTACTGTAGGCTCGAATCCCACCAGGCTCAAAATTGGCTCAGCCTTCCATCCTCTCGGGGTAGGTAAATTGAGGACCCAAGATTGTTGGGGGCAATAAGCTGACTTTGTAAAAATGCCAGTTAGTAATAAGCAGGCATATACAATGGAATGAAGGCTATTGCTGAGTGCATTGGGTTGTATCCCAAAAATTGTAAGCCGCCCTGAGTCTTCGGAGAAGCGCGGCATATAAATGTAATAAAAAATAAATAAAATAAAATAAAATTACATATATTGCTGTACAGTCTGGACTTCTTGTCCACACAGCGCAAAGACAATAAAATGAACTTAATATAAGTACATATTTCAGAGTCTTAAACTAAAATTCTTCAGTCCAAGAAAAAAAAAGTATACATAGACTTGCAAAAATAATGTTCCTAGACACCACATTCATAAAATTTATGAGACTTAGAAAGCATTTTGTGTAGTAGGTCCTTCTTTTTAGAATACCTTATTTCGATATGGGATATGGGATATGGGACAGTGCTGGCTCTTCGGCTTTATAATGGAGCACCGCCCCCTAGAGCCGGAAACGACTAGCATCTTTACCTTTATTTCGATAATGCCCCATTGCTTTTCCCTACTTTCTTTTGCTATTCAGTAAAATGTGCTAAAAACCAACCATTTGATATCTATTCATTAGGGTATTAACAAGAAAACATTTTTGTTCTATTTTTCCTACCACTGAAATTATACAAAGTTCATTGCTGTCACTGTGTTTAGAATTCATTGAAACGGGTAAAGTTAATTACTTGATAATATTTGCTAATCGCAGCTCAGTTAAAAAATGAAAAAGAAATGGGTAAAAATCCTGTGTAGTACTTCCCCTAATAGAATTGCTTCTATCTCAAGATTAGGAAGGAGGGGCGATTCCCCTCACTTTGCCTCCAATGTTGTCTCCCGATTTGGAGGGTTTCTCAATTTTCAGTAGGCAAACGAAAATAAGGTTTTATCCAACGTTAAAAACACTGTACAATTTATGAGCAATCACAAGTCTTTATTTGACTTAGAGATCTCTTAAATCAAATCTTTATCTGAAGGACTACCCAGTTGAAGAGTTCTTTAAGTAGCTCATCTATACGCAATGATTGTTAACTGGCATTCATTTCTAATCTTCATCCCAAAAGCTTGGGTTCCCATAATTGGTTTGGACAGAATCCATAATCTGATTTTTATTAACCCTCACCTCTTTCCTTCCTCTGCCTTCTTTTTTGGCAAAGTATGAATAAGACTTTTACTAGACTGTTATTTTCTTTGTGGTAATTGATAAGATGCAAGCACAGCCCTAGACTGATTAGTGTGGTTGGGCAAATTGCTATTAAGGCTCTTTCATGTTCATAAGCCATTAAAATGAGCATTTCCTCTTTGGAGCTTCAACTCATTTTATTTATTTCTTTTCTGTTGAATTGGGGCTATGGGATTAGCAACAATTAATGTAAGTATTTTCTCCTTGAACAATTTAAATTATCTCAAAACCATTTTCTTCTCTTATTGCTTCTTCTTCTAAATTTACTATAATTAACACAATGTTTATTCCCTCCCCTTTTATAAAGCAACTGTATTTATATTATAAATTTATAATAAATGCTACACTGCATTGCTTGATAATTCCTGAATCCAGCCACTGAGCTCTCCGCTTCTTCTATGTATAATCATCCATGACTTTGAAAAACCTCAATTATCTTTACTATGATGCTCTATAAATAGGGTCACATAATAGAGATTAATAAGGATATTATTTCTTCTTATAGTAGTGGGCTCAGCTCCTCCCCAATTAAAAAATAAAATGTGAGTTCAGCTGTGTTGGAAGAAAAAAAAACCATGCAAATGGAAATGGAAAGCATGTCAGGATTTAAACCAAAACTATTAGCGATAGAACTAGAATAAATGCAACAAAATAATTAGCCTTGATGCAACTACTAAACAGCAACTACATTCCAAAGGTATGCTTTTGCTACTTCCTTGTCTAGAGACACAATGCAACTACCACGAGCAATTAATATACTAGTGCTTTTGCATAAAAAAGCCTACAGCCATCTAAGGTAAATCAACTGTCAGGGTTGAAAGAGGGCATTTCCTTCCATGGCTTAATGATTTGGGTGAGGAAAAGTACATAGCCAACTTTCCAAATGCTCCTGACTTAAAGTATATACTATTTTGATAATATAATTTTCTTGAAATGTTTAATGCACTATACCCAGAAACTTAAAATAGTCACAAATACAACAAAAGTTGAACTCAATAAACAATTGCCCTGACATATACAGCATAATGTGGTGTTAGAAATTCTGTTTTATGCATAGAAATTTTAGTAGAGGTTTACTATATATCGCCATCCAGATTGGTAGCAGAGGATGGTTACACAACCATACAGATCAAACAGAGTATACAGTGGACAGTCACCATGGGCTTTGCTGCTTAAAGTTTTCAACTGTCACAGGAAACTCTCTTCAGAAAAAAAACAATCATAGATTATAACCATAGATGCAAACTAAATACTGCCATCTACTGGCTGAATAATTCTGTACTTGGTGTAATACAAAATACATTCTAACACAGGGGTGTCAAACTCAATCCCATTGCAGGCCATATCAGGATTTTGTTTGGCCTTGGGGGGCTGGGGTGAGGGTGCCCTGGTTGTTGTGACTGATTGGATGGGCGTGGCTGGGGTGGACTGCTGGTCCCTCACCATCTCTGGACCTATCACAGGACAACTCTGGACTTATTGCAGGTTGGATTCAGTCCACAGGCTGTGTATTTGACAAGTCTGTTCTAACATATACCAACATATCGCAATGTTCTGAGTTAGAATATAAATCTGAAAGAAACTGGACAAAACCTGAAGTTTTTTTATTTTTCAAAAATGAAGGATCACTAGTGCTACACATTCACATAATCTTAATACACATCTTTCTAAAATTCTTGGAACTGTACAGTGACTATGGTAGCAGCCAGAAATCAGGAAGTTGGCCCAGCTGCTAATCATTCATTTTGCAAGGAGACTTTGCAATAAGAGTGGGCAACTTGTGACCACCGACTACACACAGCTCCAACAATATGCAGCACATAAGTCTGTCAGTCTTGGAGTTCTTTCTGGCCAAGACTGCTAAGAAAACACAACAATTGCCTTTCACTTTGAATAGAAAACACATGTAAATATACTGTATCCCTAAATCAGACTGCCTTAACAGTACATCACAATCTCTCAGTTTATCCATCTGCAATATACTGTAATACAAGTCTCCTTTGCTATTATTGTAAAGGTAACAAAACTTCTAAGTGGAAAGTCCTTTGAAAAGCTGAGACTGATACACTTTTATTGTTCTCTCCATGCCAAACAGGAAAGAGAAAAAAAATGGCAACTGTTGATATAAATTGTCTTTATTTTGCTACACAAGAAGAGAGAACTACCGAGAACTTTCCCTTTTCATTTTTATGGAATGCCCTCCAGACTGAAATGTGTGAATTGAAATCTTTCATACTTATTGTTTGCTGCTAGCCAACACTGTTCTGTTTCCCTGTGGCACTTGGGAAACCAAATGCCTACTATGTCATGGACTTGGAACAGTGCTACTGCTGTGCCAGTTTTCAGCTTACTCAGATTTGCAAAGCATCTGTCGTGACCAAAGTTTCAATGAGAGAAATGCACAGCATATTTGCAATTATATGTGTCTGCATGTTCCTACTGTCATGAAAAAGACAGCCAATGGGCATAAATACTTCTGTCAATCACAGTTACTATTACAGCACTGGAGACAAAGGAAATCCCGAATATTCATTCCCAGAGCAGTTAATGGACATTAACAACTTTACTCTGAAGTAAATGGCTTAGGAATTTCAATGGAAAACTATAGAATTCTATTCAGTGGCTTAAATGTAAGTTATTAATTTACATCATAAAAGCAAACTACATGTTATAAAAGATTGCATTACATTCTATTCTACTATTGCTATGTAGTATTTTTACAGCACATGTCAAAGAATTTCATATACACAATCGCAGTAATCCTGTAGTGATGGGGAATTAGCAGTTTGCCTAAGGCCACCCAGAGAGAATCTAACTTTCTACTATTAAAAGAAAAAGTAATTGGTCAGCAACTAGTGAATGAGATATTACACATTGATTTCTTCTCCCAAGATTGTCAAAGGTTTGTGGCGTTGTAAAAGAGCCAGATGCCCCAAACTAACTTGTAATAGTTCACCCATCTCTTTGTTCAAAGACTCTTTGGTTTCTGCTTTCCTTAGTTATAGGTAGTGGAAAGCATGAAGACATGTAAGAGAAATATGAGATACTAAAGGGCTCTGGAGTTTTAATCCAGCACAGATAGAAAACTGATATTGATACGGACTAAATCACATAGAATACATGTTTCTTCCTCTTCCCATAGAATAACAGACATACACTTTTTAAAGATTTATCTTCAGACTTAAGGCAGCTAGTTGAATAGCTGGTGTGATGGGATGCTGTAATGTTCTGCTGCACTATGCACTGAAACACTTGTATTTTAATACTGTCAAACTTCCACATGTTAAGTGGAAGGCTTATGATTAGAACTGATTTTCATATTCATTGCTGGTAGATTTCTTGCCCAATGCCCATTGGACAATCAAACAGCTTTTCATGGACATGCATTACTTTTATGACTACAATATTTTTCTGTACAGAGTATTTTAAGTAGTTTTCATCATTTAAATTCTCTTGCAATTTATATGAAATCCATCACTTTTCCTTGGAAGTCAAACAATGTGATCTGACAGTATGTACACATTCATTACACTGAGCTAACATACAAGAATCTAACTATCTATTCATTTCAACAACTGAAATAATATATATAGTATATATAGTGCATTATAAATATACTACATATAATGCAATATATAATATGTAGCATAATATATATAGTGCAAATACAACAAAAGCATATTTGTGGAGAATGACAGGCAAACTACATCTATTAAGAGCAGTTGCATACATGATTTATACACAATCATATCTTAGAGAAAATGGAACATAGCAGTAAATGTATGTGTTTTCTAATCCACAGAAACGTCATAGGCTGAAATAATTTGTGAATATATATACTACAGTGACATTTATTTTTTTATTATTCTATTGGTATAGCTATAAATATCAGGCTTAGACTAAACTGAAAATTCCATCTCTGTTCAGTTTCCTAAGGTCAAGAAGGTGAGTGAATGGCTCTATTGTCATAATTCCACAAGAGCCATAAATCACAACAATATTCTGAATGAGGCACAGGTCTTTCCAGGTCCACTTCTTGTGACCAAGCTAGTGGCCTTTCTTTGTTGCCTTTGTACTCTGGCTTCCAATGGCCATAACATTTTCCGCTAACCTTCATACCGACCTTGAAAACAAAGTGCCAACAACATGACTGAAATATAGCACTAGATGTATTTGTAAACCTAACCAATAGGCCTTTTTTTAAAGGGAATATATTGCAGGACTAATTCTGACAAACTTTAGAAGAAGTGCTTCTGCATGTGCAATTTATAACAAGAGAGGTATCCCTTAATATTATGTCCCTCTCAGCTTCATTTTGTCTTCTTTCAGAAAAGGAAGAAGGTAGAGCTATAACATGCTTACCAAGAGCCAATTATTCTCTCTCTCTCTCCCTCCCTCCCTCCCTCCCTCCCTCCCTCTCTCTCTCCCTCAAAAAAGGATTAGGAAATAAGCATTTCTTGGCTGGTTTCTACACTGGGATGGCAGAGATGCAAGAATAAAAATGGACCTGGCACCTGTGCATGTGTGACAGTTCTCTCCAAATTCATTAACTGGAATTATTTCAAAAGATCAATTATGTCATATGTAAAAACTTATTTTGGGGGATAATACAAATTATTTTCTATGAAGTTTGCAGGAAACTTAATGAAACAAAATGCTGCAGACATCAGATCATTTAAAATCTTCTTAGAAGATTAGGGATGAAAACGGGCTTACATTAGAAAACTAGTAATTAAAACTACAGCATAAGAATTCTAACCCTTTTCTCATTCAAAGGCTGGTCCTGACAGCCCCAGCCAGGGTATAAGTTGCTGACTGAAAAACTTTACAAGCATTTACTACTCTGCTTTTTAATCTGCCAAATTTATCTGACAATACTTTTTTAAAAAAATATCAAAAACAAATATAGACTCATGAATCAACATAACACATTTTTTGAGATTAGACCAACATATCAAATGTGAGCTGATCTGGACAGTTGTCTTTCTATAGTTATCCAGTCCCTGGAAACTCTCAAGCAGCAAGGCCCCTGAAAACTTAACCTAATCCAAAATAAGATCAGCAACATTTTTATCTGGCACTATAGGACTGTATCCAAATATCTACATTAGTTTCTGTTTTGTTTCAGGACCAAAGTTAAAGCACAGGTTTAAACCTTTTAAACATTATTGCAATATTAATGCAATATCAGGGGTTTTCAATTCAATGTATAGAATGTGAAGGATATGTGTTTGTGTTTATTTTCATAGTCATAATGTAGACTGCAGATGGTATTCAATTTTGTTGTACGAGGTGCAATGACTATAAAGCAAACTAAACTAATTAATACTCTCACAGATATATCTGAAACATCCCTGGAAACATTTTTGCCAACTGCACTTTGGGAAAGCACCAAAAACAAATGAACATGTCTTCATCTAAGCCACAAAACTGACATAAATGTCTCCTGGGGCATACCACCATCAAAAAGGCCCAGTTTCTTTCACCATATTCTACATTTCTGAAAACAAGGAGATGATAAAGGGTTTCTATGGATGGTTAAAATACTTAAACAATGGAATGTAGGTAGATCTGTATGTGGCATAATACACTTGTGGCTTAAATGATAACAAAATTCCCCTTTCTAAGCTATAGAATAACAAGAACAATCTGTTGAGTACTTCTGGATATGTTCTAATTTCAGAAATTTGTCAAAGGATATGAAGCAGACTAGACTGGGGCAAAAAGAAAAACCTTAGAAATAGTTTCACTCAAGCAGTATACATAGGTATAAGAAGTATACCTCTGAGCAATAAAAAAGTATATACAAACAAAAGGTAAAAACAGTATAAGCGACCTTAATGAGTGTAAGTATAAGGGAACCTTAATGAGCCACGGTGGCACAGTGGTTAGAATGCAATACTGCAGGCTACTTCTGCTGACTGCCGGCTGCCTGCAATTTGGCAATTCAAATCTCACCAGGCTCAAGGTTGACTCAGCCTGCCATCCTTCCGAGGTGGGTAAAATGAGGACCCAGATTATTGGAGGCAATATGCTGAATCTGTAAACTGCTTAGAGAGGGCTGTAAACTAGCACTGTGAAGCAGTATATAAGTCTAAGTGCTATTGCTAATGCTAGAATTTAAAATGGAAGAAAATGTGTTAATGAGGCATCTATAAGTTCTTCTAAGTAAAGCTTCAGGCATTTATCAGTAAGACAAGAATTCAGTCAAAATTAATAGAACCAAGCTTGCTGGGACAAGAATCACTTAATTAGAAATTGGAACAAAGAGTTTAAAAAATAATGTCACTTCTGGACATACTTATTGGAGCAATGCCAAATGGTTAATTCAAGGAAGGAACATAGCCAGATAAGCCACTACTTCTGGAAAAGCCCTACTAATAATGTGAAGAGGCAATCAGACAACAGTAGAAAAATACTTTTAAAAAACCAGTCTCATAAGGAAAAAAGTTCTTAGATTGAATGCTGTGTCATTTTTGAAAATGCTAGCAATGATTATTATTAAAAAACCATTTGGTGATTAAAACTGTGTTATCACTTACACGTCCACAATTAATCTAAGGCCTTTTTATTTGCTAGCTAGAGTTTCTCTATCAAAATAAATGCTTCAATGGTTGGAACTTTACAGCAGGGTTGTCAAATTCAAGGCCCATGGGGTGCTTAGATCTGGCCTGAAAAGAGCAAAAAGGACCTTATTGGTATTTCATGGCAGACTGCCAGAAAATATCAGCATTGTAGACTAGAATGGAAAATTTTGAAAAAAAAGCAAAGACAGACCCTAAAAGCAGCACCATTTTTATTTTTGTTAAAAAAAGCTACAGTTATGTCCATGAAGTCACCAGGAAGTTTGATTTAAAGGAATGTTCAGATCAATACTTTTTAATTAAACAAACATTTTTATAAAATTGTTTTTTTAACTTATTTTTGATCTTTACCCAATGCAGTATTGCAGCAACAACTGAGAAATTACAAGATTAAGATAACAGTTGCTTTTCCTTGGTGGTGAAGTCCACTCATGCAGTGTATGAAATTAAATGATATTGTCATATTGTCTCTTTTTTGTGTCTAAGTAATCAGACATTCAGTTTAGCAACCTGTAAACTATTATAAAGCACAAAAGACTACAATGGCTAAAAATCTTTAAATCTCTCACTTAGCACAAATATCTGACCTCTACAATGTTCCAGGAACTGATGAAAACTAGAATGTTCATCTGTAAACTGTAAAACTCAATCAATCCTGGATGATTCACAAGAAATTACCAAAAAATGATCTTGTCCTCATTATATTTCTAATTTTGGTATTTTTTTCCCATCCATTTGCAATGAATCCCCATAAAGACATCAGCTATATTTCCTCTTGTCCAAGTACTAGGCTGCCACAAGCCAGACTACAAAACATAGAAACTGTAAAACAATTCCAAACTATGTCAGTTGAGTCAGAAACACATCTTAATGTTTTAAGGAAGACCATTTCATGCTCATCAAAATCTGAGTACCTTAGTAAATCCATGATAATGGTCCTTTTATTCTGAGCTATTATGGGTTATCTTTAAGGTTATATTTTTTATCCTTCCTTTATCCTATTCAGAAAAGTTAAACGTTATTCTGTAAAAGTAAAAACTAAAAAGGAAATGCTCTTAAGGAAGTAGTTTTTTTCCCAGAATTTGTTTTAGAGCAGAGCAGGCCGGCCCACGGACTGGATGCATCACACATTGGCCATACCCATGTCTGGTTTAGTGAAGGGGAAAAAAGTCCCGATACGTCACGTGATGCTGTTGTGACATGAGTCTGACACCTGTTTTAGAGGAAAGATGGGGCAATCAGAAATTACAAAAACCAGTGGAAACCATTGAGAAAAGTATCCCAGGATTCTTTTGGAACGCTAAACCACCAAGTGTTGGTTGCTTTCCAGAAATGTCAGGATACTCCCTAATGAGTTGGATATGAGGAGGAAGAAAAGCTACTCAAAGGAAAGTGTGAAGAAGCTGAGAAATTTTACAGAGGACAAACACAGACTCTTCCTAGTAACTTTGGAGATACATGGAAATGTGTACAATAATTTTCTTAAAGAATTAACCAGTGATATTTCTGTGCGCTCATCTGAGAACTGATGAATAAAGGAAAGTGGACAAATTCTGTATTGGCTTCAGGTCATGAAGTATTCCATGTCCACAATCTTCATGAAAGCCATAACTTTTTTTCAGAAACAAATAAAAATCAAATTAGATAAATAAAGATATTGATGTATCAGACACAAGCAACTAGATCCATGTGTAAAAGGTTGAAGTCGATTAATTTATTGTATTCTATCTATAATACAAGATTCTCCCCAGAATGCTTACCTTTTCTTGGGAACAAACAGATGAAGTTTCATGGAACTTGCAAGGAGGGCTTTTACTCCTAGGTTTCTTGTGGCTGCATAATGATTCTAGGCTAATTTCCTGTTTGATCCCTCCTCCTTGCCCGGCTGGCAGTTTCCCAAACATAATGGCTGTCTGACATATAATTAATTGGCTTGGCCAAATGGTTTGAATAACTGTACATTTCATGATGAAAAATAAAATCCTTCACTTCAACAACATCCCTTTTGTTCCTTTGAGAATTGGCAATGTTACAATGTCAGAGAAAAGAGATGTATTTTATTTAATAAGAATATATCACTGCAAACTTATGCCTAGGAAAATGAGGCTTGACTCCAAACAAATGTGAATAGGACTGACTTGTACTATTGTTGAACCAGACAATGACTATTGCTCCAATGAACAGACAAATTTCAGCTGAAGCCCAGTATGGAGGTATTTTTAGTTTAGAAAGCTAAATATGCAATTCATACAGAGGAACATTGGGAACAAACAAAGATTTCTCTACCTATGGTCTTTTATCAAAAAGTAAAACCGTCACAACCTTTTTCCCTCTTGATTTCAAATAACTAGAAGCTGACTGTAGAATAGTTTCTACAAGCCTATTCAATACTATATTGTGAGTCCAGTTCCTTTTCTTTATACTTTATATATTTACAGAAAGTGTGTTATGTGAATCTTATGAAGTCCTGCTTTTGAACAGCGAGGATCTATAATACTGTTCTGCAATATAAAGTTTCATGACATACATTATTTTATGAAACTTATTTGTAATGTACAGTGTAGCTGCAAAAAGATCAAACAACCAATTGGACCATTGGACAGCTTGTTCTCTCTCTGAAATTAACCAACGGCTGAACCTGGGCAATCTTTGTGTGCTTCTATCTTCTCCAATAATGTTAGATTTTCTTTAGATATTACTTCTATGACACAACAAAGTTAAAAACATCCCTCCTTTAACTGATGAACTTTCCTTCATTCATCAGTGCCCAGAATCACAGAAATATTCCTGATTAATTCCTTTGGGAAAGTTACTGTACACATTTCCATGACCATTTTTTGTTTATTGATTGGTAATTCATCCAGAAAATGCCATATTGAACATTTTAATTATAATATGAATCTTAGAAGATTCTTGCAGAATGTATGAAATTGGAACATTGAAAAATCAAAATAAACATACTTACAATGAATTATTTACACAATTTTGAACTGGGAATTCTGAAAATTATAATCCCAATTTATAAGAGGGAGGGAATATCACCAAGAAAAATATATAGTATGACAGTGCTACTCAGCTTTATGTGAGGGGTAAAATGCAAACATTAAAATGTCAATTTATGTTTATAAGATGTTTACAGAAGCAGATGAAATAACGTAGGATTTATTCCAAAATAAGTAATTGATATATGAAGGCAATATCAGCTATTAAGAATTTTGATAAAGTGAATAGTATACACTTTCAATGTATTAATTTTCCTGTGATACCTATTGAATTCAAAGTGTGTTCCACCTTTATAATCCTGATTTTTAAAACATAATCATGATAAACCTTACTGATTTTAATATAGATTTATCTCCCAACTCAATCCTGATGCATGAAGCAGGTAATTTCATTCATAATCTACAAATGTCTTGAGTTTCAGCTCCTCTCAACCCCAGATAGCATAATTAAAGTATATCCTTTATGGTGAGTTATGGAAGTTCACGGTATTTTCATGTGGGTGTTTATTCAAACTCTGCATTAGACCATCCCAAAGATAACGGTATCAGGCTGCTTTACATTGAGATTTTATCTGGAGAAAAATATTACGAAGTTCCTGTTTGGGTCCATGGCATGGTTTTAGCTCCCTAGTACAACTTTCAATTCTCTAATGCTTATAGGTTGGTTATGATCACAGTCTGCCCAGATTATGTGCATTTTTCCCAAGGGGAAGAAAAATATGGTTGCAGTATTCAGAAACTGATAGAACAGAATCCACATATAGAATGGATTATTTAATTAATAATCCCATTAGTGTTATTTAAAAAGAGGAAATGAAATACTTTTAAACAGACTTCCTAGATCAGGGATGTTAAAATCAAGGCTATGGGCCAGATACGGCCTGCGGGATGCTTAGATCTGGCCTGCAGGGCCATTCTGGAAACACTGAAGGACCAGACTGCAGTGCTTCTGCCAGCAAAAACAGAGCTTGGGAGGGCCATGCACAGCCCTCCCAAGCTCCGTTTTAGCTGGCAGAGGGTTTTAGGAGGCCATCGCAACCGAAAATGAAACTCACGAGCTTGTTTTTGCTGGCAGAATGCTCTGGCCACCACAGGCACCCCCAGCATGAGTGATGTCAATCTGGCCATGCCCCCTAGCCACACACACCACCTCTGAGGTCAAACACATCCTGATGCGGCCCTCAATGAAATTGAGTTTGATAGTCCTGTCCTAGAACCTCCAATCTAAAGCAAACCCAAAATTTTTGAGCAGTTCAGTTTTTTTAAATATTGCTTTGGCCTTGGATAACAACCACTATCTTCTCCAAGATAGAAGATTCATATTTTATTTGAATTAACTTAATCGATTTATCTTATTTATTTATTTATTTATTTATTTATTTATTTATTTATGGGACTTGTATGCCGCCCCATCTCCGAAGACTCGGGGTGGCTCACAGTTAAAATTTTTAAAGCACTGGCAACAAATATACTTAAATCATGTGTTTATAGTATATGTTGGAATAGCCTACACTTTAAAAGATAGGCTCAAGATCCAGAAGGATCTTGACTGATTTGAACACTGGGTCCTACTCAACAAAATGCAATTCAATGTTGAGAAAAACATGCTTTTATATTTAGGCACAGGTATTTTACATTTAGGCCAGGTCGCACCTGACTCAATAGCAGTAACTGTGAGCGAGATCTAGGAATCCTAGTGGGCAACCACTTAAATACTAGGCAGTGGTGTTCTGCAGCTGCCAAAAAAGCCAATGCAGTCCTAGGCTGCATCAGGAGAGTGATAGTATCAAGATCACATGAAATGTTAATATTGCTTTATACTACCATACTAGGAATACTGTGTCTGGTTATTTGTCACCAAAAAAGATGTTGAGACACTAGAAAGTGTGGCGAGAACAGCAACAAAAATGATTAGGGTGCTGGAGGATAAAACATATGATGAACAGTTGCAGGAATTAGATATTGTTTAGCCTAACAAAGGAAGGACTAGTGGCGATATGATAGCAGTCTTGCAATATCTGAGGGGCTATCATTTGAGGGGCTCAATGTATTTTCCAAGCATCTGTGGGCAGGACAAGAAATAATGGATGGACATTTATCAAGGAGAGATCCAACCCAGAACTAAGGAGAAATTTCCTGCCAGAGAGGACAATTAATCAATGGATCAGCTCCCCTCCAGAAGTTGTAGGTGCTCCATCACTGGTGTTTTTAAGAAGACATTGGACAGTCTGTTATTCTTTTCTATCTGTATATTATAAAGTTATCTAATTACTTCAAGCATGCAAATGATAACCTTTTCCTTCACTATTTTGCCGTGTCATGTACTTATTTATTTATATATAATTTTTACAAGTATATTTGAATCATCTGTGTTCATTAGCAATGAGAAACAATTGCTTATGGTTAGAACTCATAACTGTTTCCTTGCAATATATTTGGCATATTTCTGTACCAAGCAAAGAGTTTGGAACTATCCATTTATCCTTAAACATTTAATAGGTTATTCCAGATGTGCAGAGTATAGTGCTAACAAATGTCAAGGCACTGTTGAGATAAGCTATGTTGTAGATGGAATGCAAGCAAAGCAAAAGTTAAAGGTTTACAAATGGAGGACAATAGTGTCAGGATTTACATAACATTCACAAATGAGAACAATAGTATAAGAAATGGCTAATCTAAAACCATTCATAAATTTTCTAAATTAATTGCCTTTGCCATGCTCAGTTGTCATTCTGTGTCCTTTGGCAAGGAACTGGTGGTATTCAAGGCTATTAGATACAAGATCATGTTAATTTATATGGCTAATAGGCTCTTCTTCTAAAGCTAAATCACACTTGTCACACTAATAAATTCCCCAAATCAATATTAACATTTTTCTATATTTCAATATTTACTTATTCATATATTTTCCTCTCAAAAGAGCCTTGACAAAGATATTTTTTTCAAATAGCATAAGACACATTTGTTAAAATATATCACCAACTGCACACTTGGTAATATTAATTCTCCTCTAAACTTAAAAAAGACTTGATTGACCTTTTCATCAGTATAATTGCATTGGAATTTAGCACAAAAGTTCTACATAGTGTACAAGGACTTCAATGAACATAGAAGCTGAAGATATTGCAGATATCTTATACATATTTGTAAGTATGTATATACTAATTACACAAATTATGAGACATTGTATACATAAATATTATATACACTTGCTTATTTCAATAACAACAGGACAAAAAAGTGAGGACCCTTTACTGACAGGAATCATCATTCTAGCTTGCATGAATATAATTAGTTGTAAAGCTGCCAAACTCTGCTCATAGACACACAGTCCTTCATATGCTGATAAAGAGAAGGAGGTATCATTATAGTCATAAATCTAGGGGCAATCAAATTACTGTAATAAAATGATAAAGAGTTAAATCAGTAATTGCTCATGTCAGAAAAGAAACTTGCTCTTCTTGCCACTGTAGCACATAGAAGAAATTGACAGACATAAGGACCAATCGAGGAATGAGTAGGAAGCAACTACTTAAAGCAGCTTCAAAAAAAAGACCCAGAGAGAAAAATTAAAAGTGACAGATGTGGAAATTCAACAGGCAGCCTGCACAAGGCAGACAGGAGCTGTGTGTCATTGCAAATATTCATCTATAAATACAGACCTATATTTTAAATTAGAAAAAGTTCCACAACTTAAATATTGGAAAAAAGTGAACATAGAGAAATCCACTAGGGGGTTGGTTTATAGTTCTAAAAAGCATCAAAACCAACTCTGATTATAGTATGAATGGAAGTTCTGAAGAGAATCCGCCTTACTGTAGTCTAAAATTGGAACAACCCCCAGGGGTGAGGAGTTATCTAAAAAATAACCTATTTTTAGTACTGAATAAAGGGAGAGGTAATTACATTTAAAAAAAGAGCTAACACCAGCAATTTTTTATTCTGAATGTCTGCTTGGGTAAATATTCCTTTCTACTCTATTTTTCCTTTCCTCAATGTTGCCAACTGATAGATTGTGTTCCATAATTTTTGATTCCCGACAACCACAAAAATTTTTTCCATGATGATCTAGGTCTTCCAATATTGCACCCAATACTACTGTAAATGAGTCCATCTGCCTTGCTGTTGGCCATCCTCTTCTTCTCTTTCTTCCCAGCATTAGAGAGCTAGGTCTTTGCATAATGTGACCAACGTATGATAATTTGAGCCTGGCTGTTTGGGTCTTAAATGCAAACTCTGGGTTGATTTGTTTCATGATCCATCAATTTGTTTTCCTGGCTGTCCACAGTACTGTATTTTCTGGAGTCTTCTCTAAAAGCAAAGTTCAAAGGTGTCAATACTCTTCCTAGCCTGCTTCTTCAAAGCAGAATTTCTGCTTCCATAGGGTGAAGTCTCCAATTGCTACTTCTTAAAACATTCCAAACCTACCCCATATGACTTTTTTTTTAAATTACATTTATATGCCGCCCTTCTCCGAAGACTCAGGGCGGCTTACAATTTTTGGGATACAACCCAGTCTCAGCAATAGCCTTCATTCCACTGTATATGCCTGCTTATTGCTAAGTGGCATTTTTACAAAGTCAGCTTATTGACCCCAACAATCTTGGGTCCTCAATTTTAGCTACCCCGAGAGGATGGAAGGCTGAGTCAACCTTGAGCCTGGTGGGATTCGAGCCTACAATAATTGTAGGCAGCTGGATCTTAAGAGCAGGCATTTAACAGCCTGAGCTACCAAGACTTTTAACAATCAGTTGTCTTGATCTTGGAATTTTCAAGAACACTTTACCAATGCTAATTCCAGATTTTAATGGTTGGAACTAAAATAGGTTAATAAGAGGATCAGTTGCTGCCCCAACAGTTTATTCACATATAAACCAACAGTTTATTCACATATTTTTAAACTTATGTGACAAATACCTTCTTTTCTGGTATCATACAATAGGGTCCTCCCACCAATTATCTAATAAACTGACAGGCCTGAACAAATTTCAGTTTTTATTTGCAGAATCCAAGTTCCCCCGAGGATGGGTTCCAGCACCAATCCAAAAGCTCAGCAGACAAAATATCTGGTCCCTGTGACCAACCCAGATTGGATCCTGTAACCTTATCCTGTGATGATGTATATTTGTCTTCATTTGTCAGCTTTTATTTCCTCAAATAAGTCTCCTGCTTGAGCAAGGGCTGAACTAGAAGATTCTCAAGCTCCCTTCCAGCTCTATTCTATTCTGATTATCTATTTTATTGTATAAGGCACTTCTTGGAACTGCAATCATAATTGGAAGCAGAATTTAGCTTGTAGTTATAAAAGGTGATGTAACTTGAACATACTGTTTAGCGATAATGGTAGTCCTGGTTCCTGTCATAACCCCTTATTAAACTCTATCTGCAAGCCTGTAACATAGCTACTTTTTTCTGTTTCAGGGCTAGATTTCTTACAGATAGAAGGGAATATTTATTTATTGTTGGGACTTCTATGCCGCCCTATCTTCCGAAGGACTCAGGGCGGTTTACAATGATAAAAACAGAAAATACAAACTTTAAGAAAATATTAAATCTAAAACCCCAACATTAAATCTAAAATCAAATTTAAAACCCACAAACAACATAAGATAAATTAAAAACTATTAAAATCCCCTTCAGTTCAGGTTGGCTAAACAAAAAAGCCAAGTCTTCAGGTCACGACGGAAGGAGCAGAGGTCAGGCACCACCTGGAGCTCCACGGGCAGTTGATTCCAAAGGACGGGCACTCCCATGGAGAAGGCCCTCCCCATGGGGGCCGCCAGCCGACATTGTCTGGCTGACGACACCCTGAGGAGGCCCAACCTATGTGAGCACACCGGGTGATCCTTTCCATTTTGCCAGAGCTGGGCTAAAAATAGAAGCATTCAGTAGAAGAAGTTTTTTAGCCAGACAGATTAGATTATATCAAGTATAGTCTTGAGTATATTTTACAGTGCAAGCGTTGGAAGAAAGATTCTGCTAATGAGGATTTCAATTATACTCTCCCATCTCATAATGTTTTTCATAGATTTAAAAAAAAGATTTACTCTTCTGGCTGAATTAGAGTCACGTTGACATACTGCAATCATTTTTTTTTTCAAGAAACAAAACACTAAAGAATACAAACAATGAAATGGTTTGGTTGATGCTGAAACAATGCTTCCTTCCTTTCAAATTCATCATCACCAGATACCAGAAAACAAGCTGACATATAGGAAGTTAGTATTTATTACAGCAATAGTTCTTCATTCTGAAAACAGTAAAAAGGAACTTCCAATGTTTTTGAAAAATCACCCCTTAAGTCAAAACAAGTTGTATGTATAATACAATAGAGCTATCACTATGTGGTATTCCTAAGACAGTCACTTTGGCAATTTGGGTTTAAGTTTGTTACTTAACCATGATCAAGGAAAGAGCCATTGATGCTGTTGTTCATAATATAAACGCATTTTCATTCTCTTGGTACTGCTAATGAAACATTTAAAAAAAGTTATTGTACCTGTATGTTAAGATATAAAATTTGCCTTTCCTATATAAATGCTTTGAAAGCACAGTGTTTCTCTCTTTTCACGTTCCAAAGGTATTTCAGAAACCAATTAGGTGCTCAACCTCTCTAAATTAGAGCTCTTTAAACCTCTAATACCCAAGTTATTTAACCAGGCAATCAACCTATCCATTTTCATTTTGACAGTCTATAGATTGGAACTGTGTTTGGAAGCATAACAGCAAATGAATTCTAAACAGTTGGGATTATCCACTACCCAAGCTCAAAAATAAGTTTTTCAAGGTTTTTTTTTTCTACCTCAGAAGGAAGCATTGAAAAATAAGGGGACGGGGTTGGGTGGGAGAGAACAGAAGTTGAAGCCAAAAATCCAGGAACACAACCATGATCCTTGGGGCTGAATGTTTTAAATCAGTACATTATTAAATTATTAAATTTTGTTAAATGGAATATTTATAGCATGTACTACATTGACCCTTTTAAAATTAATCCATTATATATGAAGGAACAGCAGGCCTCCAGTCCATCTTGTACTTTAGGCGTAGGTGCATACAACATGTAAACTGATTTTCAAGGAATACATGCAATAATACAAGCCAGACAGCTAAGAGGGTCATCCAGTCCATCTTACTGGTCACAATGCTTGATTGCTACCAGCAATGCTATAAAAAATATCCCTGGAAATCCAACAAAATTTTCTATTGAGTAAATCTCGTAAAACAGTATGGTGGAAGCACAGCAGGAAAAATCAGCATACAGACTGGCTGGACTAGAAGTCAAGGGATTCAGATTCAAATTCTCAATCAGTCACGAAATCCATTGGGCCCTTGGATCTACCATTTTCCTTTATTCTACATAACTTATAAGGATGTAATCAGGGCAGATCAGAAAATAGAGAACCTGGTGAACAGCTATTGTGAAAGTGATTTGAATTATCCCAACCATTTTGTTGACTGAGACAAAGGACACAATGGCACCCAATCCAATTTTATGTATAAATGCTGACCAGATTGGAAGGAGGTTTTCTTCATGGTTAGGAAGAGGGCTGCAGGATGGGGGATAGTAGTGTTCTTTTGTGCACAGGTAGTACAGGCTATCTAACATCTTCCTGTTTCTCCTTGCCTATAGCCCTGTCACTCTACAAAAGGCAGCATCACTTCACTCTATCTAATGGTCAAGCTGTTTCTGGATGTTGCAATACAAGGCAGAAAGTTCCATATTGAAACACAAGACAGAGAATTCAACAGTGCAAAATATTATTTATCTACAGTACAGAAAGCAGTACAGTCCTAAGACAACCCTCAGGATGTCAAAGAAAAGATGTAAATGGTATAGAATATTTGGAAGGCTTTGGAGAGAAACTGAAAAAAACTAGAATTGTCATGAGTTCAGATAAAGTTTTGACAAAATGTTAGTGAAGGGAATTGCCTCTAAAGGGCAAATTAAGTGAAGCTTTGGAAGGATTTTATAAACTTGGCTGCAAAATCCATTTCTTTACTGTAAAAATAACTGTTGGTACTACTAGTATTATTGGGAAGATTACAAATATAACAAACAGGCTGATAAACCCATTCATCCTGCTTTCAAAATTTGCCTTCACATTCATTATAGAATTAAAAATGTGTTTTGGGAAACTAACATATTTGGCTTTTTCCTAAAGTACAGTGAATATTGAATAAGCAACTTCAGTACATCAGTAACAGATAGCATGCTTTTTTATCTGGTTATTATTTTCTGCAATTGGTAAGTGCTGAACCTTTGCAATGAATGGTTGTAGCACTGCAATTATTGGGATCTGAGAGCTCAAATCTCATCTATGTACTATTAAAACTTTTGTTCTCATGACCTTTAACTGGGAAAAATGGTGAATCATAGGACAACCATTTTTGAATCTCAAATGAACTAACTTACAGAATGAGTCCAAAATTCAGAACACATGACTTCCAGGAGAATGAAAATGGGGAAATTGTGGCTGCTTCAGTACTGCTGGTGACTGCTATGCTGCTAGGCTGTTACTGCAGTCCATATGATCTTCATTTTCAATTTTCCATGACAATTTCCCAGCCACTCTTGCAATCCCTTGCTCTCTCTCTCACCCAACAGCAGCCACTTACCTGTCTGCTGGGAAGGGAGAAAGGAACTTTTGCAGAATATACCACCAGCTGTCCTGACCTGTGCCACCTCCTGGGTCTTCTCTGACCTGTACTGCCCCCAGCATGTCTCCCTCGCCTTGACCCATGCATCACCTCTTGTTCATCCCATGTACCCTCCCTGACCCTGGCATGCCTTCTCTGATCTGCATGGCACCTCTCTGAAATCTTTAGAAATTGTAACAGGGCATTGTCAGAGTTGACTGTTGCACAGTACTGCTTTTTATTTCTTGACTCTTGCAAATATGATGCTGGAGGGTTTTTTTTATCTCACCATTATTACTTTCGTAAGTAAGTCCAGGCAGCAAACATTCACAATACTCCTTTTGCATCCTATTTTCCCTACAAAAACTACCCCTGTGAACTGGGTTGGCTTGGAAGAGAGTGATTGGTCTAAAGTCACTAGGCCAGCTTTCATGCCTAACATGGGAGTAGAACTCACAGTCTCCCACTTTCTAGACTGGTGCCTTAACCACCAGCCCAAACTGACTCTTTTTCATGTTAATAGCCCACAAATAGTTTTCCAAAATGGAAAATTTAAGGCAAATAACTGTAGATATTTTCATAACTGAATCTTCCATTTTCTTTGTTGTCAGAGTGATAAATTAATTTTTCATGTAGCAATTTTTTTGTATTATATTTGCGAAAAAATTGCAATCATAATATTTTAATCAAGGTAGGCAAAGAAACTAATTCTGACATTTCTAAGAAAGATAAAATGATGCTGATGTGGAGAAGTCACGCATAACAAAAATAATACTTCGGTAGAAACTTTGTCAGCTTTCTGTTGAACAGAAACATGAGATGAGGGAGGGAGAAGAAAGATATTCTGGATTCTTATTGCATGCTGGAGAAGGCAACATTCAGAAAAATCAAAATGATGAAATAGAATTATTTGTTCCTCATGTCTCTTTTGAGTGGCCACAGTTCCCAAGACATGCTTTGCTGTCATCATACATAAAGCAGGAAGACAAACCATGGAGATGCTGCAGAACCATGTATCTGCAGAAACTGGCATTCCAATATGACCAGTTGCACAATGCTTTAAGCCATTCTAAAGAATGACATATCAACCACAAATGGTGTCATGAAAAGTGTTCTTTGTTAAATGAAAAGCATCCATATCAGTGGTTGGTGTCACTGCGTTTTTTTGGTTTGTCTGTTCAAGCTTCTAAGCTCATATTCTAGCAAGCAGGTGTCTGCTAGCCAGCACTGTGTTATCTTGTCTCCATAGTAATAAGAAAGTCTTGTGATGTTTTGATCCACTGCGCATGTGTACAGAGTTTATACTTCACTTCCTTTGTAACTTCTGTTATATTTCCCTTTGTTCTTTTTCTATATGCCTTGGTGGAGATTAGGTTGCAAACATGTAGCTCCGTTAGGTTTTCTTATTTTATAAATAAAAATGTTTTTAGATTACTTTCCGGGTCTCATTTTTATCATCATTGACAGCAAAGAACAACACGGTCTATCACCTCTAATTAGCAGGGATGTTTTGGAAGAATTTTTACTCCCTGGCAAAAGGTTTTCTCCAAGCCTTTGAAAATGGTAGCAGAGAAAGGCTTGACAGTGGGATTCAAAAAATTTACTACCGGTTCTGTGGGCATAGCCTGGTGGGCGTGGCTTGGTGGGCATGACAGGGGAAGGATACTGTAAAATCTCCATTCCCAACCCACTCATGGGGGAAGAATACTGCAAAATCCCATTCCCTAATCTGCTTTCCAGCTCTGTTCTCCTGTGTAGGGCAACAAAAGAAGACTCAGCTGATCAGCTGGGATTCAGGAGGCAGAGAATATATGGGGGCGGGGCCAGTCAGAGGTAGTGTTTGCTGATTCTCTGAACTACTCAAAATCTCCACTACCAGTTCTCCAGAACTGGTCAGAACCTGTTGAATAGCACCTCTGATCCATATTTGTCTTGCTTGCTCTTTCTTCTTTAAAAAATGAAGTTGTCAAACATTAAAACCAAAACAATAGTAATCCACCTATGATCACTGGGTTTCTCTGTAGAGAGAAGAAAATATCATTGAAAGTATGAACCAATGTGTCAGCAGGGGTGTCAAACTCAAGGCCTACGGGCTGGATCTGACCTGTGGGGTACTTATATCTGGCCCGTGAGGCTGCCCTGGGAACAGTGAAGGACCAGCCTGTGTGCCTATGCCAGCAAAAATGGAGCCTGGGAGGGCCCTCCTGAGCTCTGTATTTACTGGCAGAGTGCTGGAGGAGGCCACTGCGGTTGAAAATGAAGCCCGGGAGGGCTGTGCTCTGTTTTCACTGGCTGTGCTCAGATTTCACTGACAGAGGGCTGCAGGAGGATGCCCCCAACCCCACCCAGGCCACCACAGGTGCCCTGATACGAGTGACATCAAAGTAGCCATGCTCACCCTGGCCAGATCCCTCCTAGGTGAAACACAACCCTGATGCGGCCCTCAATGAAATCAAGTTTGACATCCCTGGTCTAGTTATTCTAACTAGCTGAACTTCAAGGTAACATTTTAAAAAGTCTTATTTTTCCTGCAAACGTGGTTTTTAAATTAAACATTGTGTGTTTCCAAATGGAACATTAAGTAATAACTTTAGAGACAGAGAATGGGGATGAATTTCTGGTTTTAAATGTTGATTTTAAAAAAATATATTACCTAAACATAGTTGAACTTATGCTTTAATCTGATCTAAAAATATACAGTTGTTTATGATAAGCTTGGTGCTATTAAGAGTCTAATGCTTTCTTCCACAACTTAATTTTTCAGATCTACTTTGAATGCAAAGCCTAATCTTGCATTGGCTATTAGCAAAACCATTTTTCTTCCAGCTGTTAAGGGTTAGATGTGCAACATCCATTAAAGAAACGGCTTGATAGTATGGCTGGCCAAGAAAAGAAAAAAATCATTACAGCCTCAGAAAATTAATGTAACCTTCACAAAAGAAGCACCAACACCCATTACTACCAAACACTGATTAAGTATCAGTATGATCAGCAAAACCAAATTGTTCATTGCTAACATAGAAGAAAATCATTTCTTGCCTTGATGGGGCAAGGAGAAAAAAAGAAGAAAAGGGAAGGAGCAGAGAGTTTACAGTAGTAAAAATGACAGCAGGGGTGTCAAACTGGCAGCTCGTGGGCCAGATGCATCACATGCCAGCCACGCCCATCCCGGCTCTGTGAAGAAAAAAATGTCCGATATGTCATGTGACAGCAACGTGATGTGGCGAGTTTGACACCTGTGACATAAGGGTAATAGTGCAAGGCTATTATCTATCAATGGAATCAAATTCCCACCAAGCATGTTTCCTTCAGCTTTCAACTTTCTCCACCAGCCACAGCCACCTAAAAAGTGATGGCTTCTTGTCTATTTGTCACATCATTTTTTTAAGTAACAGAGGGGAATTCCAGTTTGCAACAAGGAAACTGGCATTTATTGCTTCATTTCATCTTTCATATGATTCTAGTAAAGAAAAGAGAAATGGAGAAAGTTAAATTGAGATCTTCTTTGATTCTAATTGCCTTAATAGATTCTTATCATTGGATCCAAATTAATTAAATGTGTTTATTTGCTTAGGAAATTTGTTTTAAGTTTATCAGCAACTGAACTGATTATAATGGATATATGCTCTATGCAAGTCTCCCTTCCAAAACAAGCAATTTTTAAATAAGCTGCTTGCAAATCATGTTAGGAATAGAGGTACTATTTGTTGCAGCGTCTTTTCCATGCCTCCCTTCAAATTAAGAGTTCTGCCCTGAATTCAAGCTGTGCTTCCTCCAGACTTTATTAGTCATAAGAAGCTCAAGCTGGACAAATTCCTCTTTGCCACCCTTGGTTATGTTTTTATTTCCTGCCGACATACAACATTTCACACTCCCACAATCTGCAGCACAAGGAGTCAGACACATTATTTACTATGAGATGTTACTTTATAAAGCTCAAGTCTGAAAAACAACAGCACCCTCAAAGCAGCTGGATGTACTAGACAGAGCAAAGTAACAATGGGAAGATTACTCCAGTTCCACCTAATACAATAACAGCTTTAGATGAAACACGGAGGTTGTTTAGCAACAATCCCAGAGCATTTTAGGAAGCAGGAATACTATGTTTAAACCATCAAGAACTACAGGCTAGCTGAATTAAATTAGAAGTGGATTTAATTCCTTAAAGGGAGGCCATAGCGCAACTATTTTTACAATGTCTTTGCCTACATTTAATTGGGGGAAATCACAAGATTTGGAGAAAGTCTAATTCCAAGCATGCGTTTTGGCTTTGCTAGGATAAGGCAAGATGACCCACTCATTTGTGATTTCTTCCAAAATCTATTTTATGTAACAAAATATGTTTACAATATAGAAACAGATGTGCTGCTGATTCTTCTAAGTATGCCCTGAAAAAAAAATTATAGTAACCTATTATAATCCAGCTGTATTTATAACTGTGCTTCTACAGGTCATGAAAAAAAATCATTTTTCATTCCACAAAGAAGCGAAGTTCAAATATAAATCCAATAATAACCTTGAAAATCTGCAGAGTTGAAATACTCTTTGTAAGGACATTATTTTGATAAAGAAAACCCTTGAGTCTATCTATTGTATTAAAAAAACCCCATTCTTCCTCAGTTTGTTCTTTTCAACCTCAATGCATCCATCTGCTTTTGTGGGGTATTTCTCATGCATCTTCCACTTTGTTCCAAACCAACCCACTCTACTCAATACACTAATCTTCTAATTATTACTGTCAAGAAAAATATCTTTCTACTGCTCAGTTATGTCATCAATACTTTATTTTATTCCCTCCACATATGCATCAGCCCTTTAAGGTAATCCAGACCAAGAAACCAAAGTTATGTGAATGCTAACACTATTTTTATTATAAGAGTAAAGATAAAGGTTTCCCCTGACCAGTTGTGATAGACTTTAGGAGGCAGTGTTCATCTCTTTTTCCTAGCCAAGGGAACCAGCATTGTCCAAAGATGTTTCTATGGTCATATGGCCGGCATGACTATAGGTCAAGGTACACAAAACATTGCTACCTTCCCACCAAAGTGGTACCTACTTATCTACTTGCATTTGCATGCTTTGGAACTGCTAGGTTGACAGGATTTGGGGCAGGAATGGGAGCTCACCCTGTCACATGATACTTGGGTTTCAAACCACCAACCTTTCAGCTGACATACCCAGCACCTTAATTACTAGCCACCGCACCCCTAGTAAATCTTGGAGGAGTAAATGCACCTTTTCCTTTCCTGTCTTTTACATTCGAGAGAATTAGGGAGGGTCAAAGCTGAGATATTTTTTCAAATTACATTCAAACTTTGGACTCAGATTTCACTTATCAGACCATTGCCTTGGCTGTAGCTCTTCTTCCTGTTCCTCAAGGTTATTCTCACAGCTCCTTATAATATGTTTAAAAACAATCTGGTATCAAACTGTTGTTTTATATCCATAAACTCTGATAAAAATCCCACAGGTAATTATTGATAATGTATAAAGCATTATTAGCGTACAATAATAATTCCTATTCCATTCTGTCATCTTTATACCACAAAATTTTATCAACTGTTATAAAATACATTAAGAGCTCAAAAATCAAATTAAACATGATAGGAATATAAAGGACAGTCATAATATGTTCTTCAAAGCATATTAATGGATAAAAATAGTTCATTTGTAATAATACTCATTATTATATTTAAAATAATCATTTATAAGTAATATTATAAAATAATTCCCAAAGAATGGTTGGAATACATTTTGATCCAATTTATAAACATAAGAGGAAACCCATATTTAGCTAAGACATGAATTAGAAATTTAAACTGAACCATATTTAAAGTCTTCTCTGTATCCAAATAAACTGTTGTCAAGTCAGTTTAGCAGCTGCATAGTATGCAAACATGCAGCCTTGTTTGCAAGTTTTTCATTAGGAAAAAATGATTTGATATTGCTTGAATCTTATGGCTGAGGAAAAGGGACAGGCCCAAAGTCACCCATCTGGCTTTGCGCCTAAAGCAAGACCAAAATTCAAGATCTCCCAGTTTTTAGCCTGACATCTTAACCACTACATCAAATTGACTCTGTTACATTGTTGGCTTCAAAATCCTGAGTTTCAATATTTGCAGAGATTAATGTTTTGCCTTACTGTCTTACTTATCTTGATTCTTTCCCTTTTTAAAAAATACATTTATATGCCGCCCTTCTCCGAAGACTCAGGGCGGCTTACAATTTTTGGGATACAACCCAGTCTCAGCAATAGCCTTCATTCCATGCCTGTATTGCTAAGTGGCATTTTACAAAGTCAGCTTATTGCCCCAACAATCTTGGGTCCTCAATTTACCTACCCCGAGAGGATGGAAGGCTGAGTCAACCTTGAGCCTGGTGGGATTCGAGCCTAATTGTAGACAGCTGGAACTTAAATACAGGCATTTAACAAGCATTTAACAGGCATTTAACAGCCTGAGCCACCAAGGCCCTTTGAAACTGAAGTCAGACCTAAGACAGCCTCTTAAGAGATTATGGCTCTTGCTTTTCCTAGGGAATACAGTAAATCAAAATTGGTTAGCAGCTCCATCAACTTTCTCAATGACCCTAAACTTGAATGATATTTAACTAGAAGATAAAGAAGATTTATTCAGTTTCTATCCCTCTATCAGGTTTTGATAGCAGCTTTGACTGGAAGTAGTTAATTCCAAGAAGAAATATCTCAAAATTCTGATTAGTAAGATTTATCAAGGGGATTAAACCAAAACCCAGTTCTCTACTTTGACAGTCTAAGTTAGTAAGATATAAGAGTGTGTTTTTTTCTTATTCTCTTTTGGTGTAAAGGGGAAGAGGCTCTTCTCTTTTGGTGTTTTGGAAACGGTTACTAGACTTCTCATCAGTTCAAGAACTAGCTCTCACCCATCCTTTTTGCTCAGAGGAAATTCAATAGATAAATAATAAGTAATGTTTCTTCAACATGGATGATCCAGTTAACTGCCCCACTCAGTTAGCAGGCTGTTCTCTTCAGAAAGCAAAATGATTTGTCCAGATTTCTTGGAACAGTGTGTATGGATGGTGGTGGTTGGATTTTAATATGATTTTAAAACAATGATGAATGGCTATTCATCTCATGTACGTTTAGATTGGTTATTTTGTATCATAGATAGTACCTCCTTCCTAAAAACCTACATTTTTAAGGAAGAAAATTAATAAAGAATTAACTTGCTTAATTAAAGATATCCATTTTCCCTCTTGCCTTTAATGTCTCGCCTGCAATCTAGCTGCTGGCCCAGCATGCTTGGTAGTGACTTATATGAAATACGTCTAGCTGCATGACCCAAATGTCATGCTCTGAAGTGCATACTTGTGCACAGAATAAGTTTCTGTTAAGATGGTATTTTGCCTAATCCACTGTGACTGCCCAAAATCTGATATGTCTCAGTAATGATAAATTGTCTTATCTCTGTAGACTTTGAATTGTAAAATTAATCTAAAATGACCATTGGTATGCAAAAGAGCAGAAAAGCAAATAATTCACAAAATATCTCATTTTTTCCATATAAAAGGTACAAGTAGAAAGCAGGTAAAATATCTTCAGCAGGCATTTTTTTTAAAAAAATCAAATCATCTGTTTTACCCAGAGGAAATTCAATAGATAAATAATTGGTAATGTTTGTTCAACATGGGTGATCCAGTTAACTGCCCACTCAGTTAATAGGTTCATAGGTTCATCCTGTAGCTCAAATGAAAATCCACTGTATTCATCAGCTGTATGTTCTGTTCTTGCCTTATTTTCTCATGAACAGTCAAGGTTTCTATCTTTGTTAAGCACAGATCTATAGGAGAGCCACTAAGAAACTGATCCAATTTAAGATAAATGCCATATTCAAGATTATCTTGTGACAAACCTGCATTGGGCATAGTTGAAGGACCATTTTGAGAGACTCTTAAATGTTCAACCACTTGGAGAGAAGATGGGAAAACAGTAAGCGTTCAATAAACTCTAATTGCAGGATCAGAACTTTAGAAGTTCTGGCCATCTGAAGCTTTTCTGCAGTGATTCTACCGCATCTTCCTTGGACATAAAAGAAATAATGAAGGGAATATCTTAGGGTTATAATTTAAGTGGATCATCTTATTTGTCTTAATGTCAGAGCATAAGGAGAAAACTGGGATTCTAACAACAGTAGAGTTATTTCAGTATAGTTCTACTAATTCTGGCTTGGTGTCATAAGAGTATCAGGGAGATGGGGGAAATGATAATCACACCTCGGGAAAGAAATATTAGTGTCTTAGTGGATAAGAAAAGATAGAATGAGAGGCTAAATTTAGCTGTAGCAGAGAAACAAGGATCGGCTGTTGGTTGGCCTGATTCCTTTCAGGCTGCAATAAAACCAGAGAAGTCAAGGTGATAAGGTGGGGTATCTGTTCCACTAGATCTGGACATGTTCTGTATACCCTTGGTAAAACAGTGACACCTACTGGGCTATAGAAAGTGTGACTTTTCTGGCATGGCACCTGCCCTATGTAATAGCATTCCCTACCAAATCTGGACGACCTCAACTCTATTGGTTTTTTTGGAAGGCTGTGAAAACCTGGCTCTTTCCCTGGGCCAAGGGCTCGGATGTTAGCAATGGAAGCATGTGATTGATGACTATGGATAGTATATTGGACTTCAACTTGCTTTGTTTTTGTCTGCTTTTAATGCAGAGTTTCACCATCCAAAGTTTTTTTATATAGATAAGTAGCTATATAAATTGGGAGGGAGGGTGAGTGAACATTGCAGGCACTGGCAGTGTTTCTGGTCCTTTCTGTTGGATTACATTCAGAAGGTTCCAATGCTTCTTGTTGAGATACATTTACAAGATAATGCTGAGGGATATCTGTTCAACTGTATATATTTGGCTGATGGAATCCCATAGAGTTCTACCTTGTCCTTGTATGTTGATACCAACCAGTTCTATCATTCCTTATAATTTAACTCCGAAGTGGCAATTAGGACTACTGAATGTGCCTAATCTCAATAACATGTTGAATACACTGAAATTAATTCCAAACAAGATAGAGATGCTGTTGATAGCAACTAATTGGACTTAGCCATTGAGATGAAACTCATTTTATATGTTTTTTTATCCCACAAAGAGCAGACTTTCAGTTCGATGGTGCCCTTTGTCCATAGTCGCAGGTGGAGCCTGTGGCAAGGAATGTGTTTGTATAACGGCTATGATACCAGTTGTGACCTTCTTGAACTGGTCAGATTTTGACATAGATATATCTGCCTTGGTGACAATCAGTCTTGACTACTATAATATGCTTTATATGGAACATTTTTGAAAATTGTCCAGAAACTGCAAATATAGTATAGAGGCTGTTAGCTAATTAAAAGTATGGGGATCACATGATGCCTGCATGGAAATATCTGCAGAGGCTTCCAAATGCCCATCAAACATAATTTAAGTGTTGTTTATATGAAAAATTATAAAGTGTTTAGAATCTGATTATCTGAGAGATTGCCTGGTTAATTTTACAAGTAGTTGTTAGACCAGCAACTCAGTCATTAAGTGAAGGAGTCATTAAGTGAAACTGAAACTATGCTTATCATAACTCAGCTTTTTTTTTTTGCTTTACAGATTTGCAAAGCTCATAAATTTGAGGACTTTTTCATCACCATAAGAATTGTGAATGGTCGCTAAATAAATTACTTTTTAAACTAGGATTAGTGTAATTGGAATTATTTTATTATTGTGATTTATCTTTTGCTCTATTACTGTGTGCCTTGAGTGCTTATTTAAATCAAAATGTAAGGAACAGATAACTAAATCACACAGGATTAAACTGTAGGGCCTGAATTTAAAAAATAAGATTTACTCTTGTATATGAAAAAGAACAGTGATAAGGTCAGTTGCCCCAAAGGTGACTTAAGGTGTACACTGGTCATACAGTCTCACTTTGCTAATTTGATCTGAAAGCAATAAGCAATTATTTTTGGAAAATGAAACAAAGCATCTAAAACTCAGTTTGTAGGTATTGCTGAATGTGACAACATGCATAGCACAACTTATCCTATTAACCCAGTTTAGAATGGGTTTTCTGGTGTATGTTTCAATCAAGTTAGATCATGAATATTCTATCTTGATTTTCTTCCTGTGCTGATATAATAATTCAGTCTGTTTCTTTATTTTGCCAAGCCAAACAAGCCAACGTGCACCAATAGGTTGCTTTCTTTCAAAACTGGAACTTCTAGTCATTTCAAAAGTAGGATGTATTTTTGTTTGTATGACCTCAATCCAATAAAAAATGGTCCAGGTTTTCTTTCCTTTGTTCCTAGTTATATAGTTTGTGGCCTCTGGGATTCGACAATTTGGCATATTATTATCATAGAAGTGTTTTAGAGTTTGAGTCAATTTTGTGCAGCCTATCTGGTAACTGTCACTTCATTTTCACAAACTTCATCCAGATGATAAAAAGCTGGAAGTTTAACCAAAAGAGGTAGCAACTCTAAAGCACTTGAATGGTTAGTAGAGTTCAGAGGATTGTTTCCAGGAGAGATTATTTGCATGTTAGGACAAAAATAAAATGCTAAGATTTTCCTGGTGATCAGCAGGGATCATCTGGGGAACTTCATTTTCTGTTGTTGTTTATTTACTCAAACCTTTATCCATGCTAGCCTCTCTGCTTCTGTAAGGCAAATGACAGAGTTGCAGGCTACTCAGTTTTATTTTCACAACCACAAGAAAGCCAAGGTTAGGAGGGGTAGCTGAAAGAAAGTGACTGGTCTAAGATCTCTCTATTTATGTAATGCCTGAGTGGCATATTCAGTTCTGTTCTTCCAAGCTGTAGTCCAAAACCTGATCCTATTGATTAAAATCTCATAACAATGTGATTTAATCTGTTTGGTATTCTGATCTAAACCCAAATAGATTGACTTTTTATTTCTTTCTGCTTCTACAGTACTGACCTATGCTCTTTTCCTTTCCTGTTCACTGAGTGGAATAGATGCTACTATTTTAAGCATCTATATTGTTGTTTTAAGGATCTATACCCATTAACATTTTTAAGGATCTATACCCATTAAAATTTGTACTTACATTACAAATTTCTCCATTCAAATGCCTCTCTCCCACTATTCTGACCATTCTACTTATCAACCCTTTCTTAAAGGCCTTTAATTAAGGTTGCTTGACCATCTCCATGCTATATTTGATATAACCTATCACTATAGTTCTTTCTCAACTATGTTGTTCAAAGCATACCTTAAAGCAATTTATCTACACTTTTTTGAAGGATTATGGAGGGGTGAGAGTCTTGGTCAAAGCTCCAAGCTTTTCTTTAAAAATATGACTTTGGAGGGCAAGGTATTTACATTTTGATTATTGCCTGGCTTTTATATTTTAAAAGCCACATTTCATAGTGGAAGAGATGTGTTATATGTTTTCAATTTATTTGGCCTACATGCCAGATAAGCTCAGTGAATTGTAAAAACAGTTAAAACGCTATTTTAAAATTGCTTTGGCGAGGATTTAGATTATCTCTTGCTTCTGGCTTATTCATGAACATTGGTTATGAAGTCAACAGCACTGACAAAGCAACTGAAACCAGAAAACAAGATACGACAAGAGAAAGCCTAGAGATGAAACAGCCAGTCTAATTATAATAATTATAATAATGTAATAACACAGAATTTTCATCTGTAGTTCTAATATAATTTGGTCAGATTTTCATATTCTGCATTAATAATAATGGCAACTTTCATTTATTATTTCCCTCATTTCTTCATATTCTGCCATTGTAACTTTATGTATTTCTCCAACATAATTCAGGTCCTACCTGTCTGTGAATAGATATTAGATCCGGGGAAAAGGAAGAGAGAGAGTTTTGTTTTACTGAATTCCCATTCCTCTGCAACCCCTTGTATCCTCTGCAAATCTGTTTCAAGAGGTTGAAGGATCTTTGTGAGCATCTGCATAAAACTCTACTTGGTCACATTCACTTTTGTAAAAGAAAAGATATTTTCACTCTTGGGACGTCTCAGCTCAGGATTCCAGCCCATACACCTAGATGAACCAATTTTAGTACAACCCCTTCTTTTTCTTGATGCTAATAGTAGCTGTGCACATCTATGTGGATAGAGTAATTTTCTTCAGGAACATATAAGA
Organism: Naja naja; assembly: GCA_009733165.1. NCBI lineage: Eukaryota > Metazoa > Chordata > Lepidosauria > Squamata > Elapidae > Naja > Naja naja. The sequence goes on along the minus strand of CM019149.1, from coordinate 248,286,928 downwards.
AAGATAGAATAGCTTTTCTTTTTCATAAATTATGCTACTGGGTCAGATCCCATCTTCTAATTTAACCAGATCTACCTATACATAGATATGCATTTCTATATATTGGTTTAGTTTATTAAATTAGTTTATTTCAGGCCTGTAACCTTTAAAGATTTTGTGATGTTAACCATGTAAGAACATTAGTTATCTCTCAATAAAAACTTCCAGAATATGTCATATGAGATTAATATAGTAATTTCTCACTGGATATAAAAGACAATATATCTCTTGTAAACTGAAATGTTGTCAGAATGGCATGTCCCCAAAGGAAACAGTCTGCTGTGCCTATCTATGAGCTTCTGCTCTAGTCTTCCTCCAATAAAGAAGTTCAGACTCAGGAGAAGAGGAAGAAGTGAAAAGAAAACCTTCTCTTGAAGACCCAGCCTAGTATATCACTTGAACCCGAAACTCTTCCAACAGCCTCAGCAGAATTTAAGTCAACATTATAATGGCTAAGGTGGACTGTATGAGGGCACCACCATGTGGATGTTTGGGAGTGATGGGGACCAGCTGTTTTTTTTAAAAAAATTGATTTATATCCTTCCTTTCCTTCAGGAGCACATAGAGGCAGCTCAAGCATTCTTTTCTCCCTCCCCACTATAACCATGCTGTGAGGATAAGTTGGGCTGGGTGACAGTGACCAGCCTAGTAACTCCTTAATTACAACCTCACACTGGCTCTCACGTGCAGACTTAGTCTGACTGGGGCTTGGCTATTCAGGGCACAAATGACATAGAGCTGTCTGAGCAGGCAGCTACAAATTATGTTTGCATCTAGTGATTCTATGTTTGGAAATTCAAATTTATTTGATCTTTGACTCTGTGCCATCCACTGGCTGACTCTTTTTAACAGTAAATAATTGCTCTTGCACCAGAATTGGCCTCTTCTTCTGCTTCTTCATTTGTGACTAACTTGGGATGTTTGATTAATCCTTCTAATATCCCTGGAACAAGAACATCCTGTTAGAAGAAAATAACTGCAATTGAGCCTAAATTGCATTCTCAAATGAAATTTCCCCTCTGTCTCCCTGTAAGTCCAACTTTTAAACTCTTTGTTTAAAATCAGAACACAAATCCTGAAGTCACTTGTTCAGAAAAAGAGAAAATAGGGATACTCTTTAAAAGTATTTTTTAAAAAGATATATTTTCTAGATATAAAAAAAATGTGAGTTAATATTTTAAGTTGAACTTGGCGTATATACAATAAGCTATATCTATATTTGATTTTCTAATTAACATCAATAGTTTTAATCACATTTTAATCAATATTAATGACTTTTAATTAATATCCATAGATTTTTAGACTGCAAAGTTTCCCCTATACTTCTAGATTTGTTTTGGCGTAGTTTTTTTTTAAAAAAATACTGTATTATGATGATTTTTACTTTTCCAAGTTTCTATCTAGTTATTAAGTTAACAAAAATAAATGTTATACCACTTGGAATGTTCTTTTAAAACAGAAAGATAGCATGTAAATCAAGTGGGTTAAGTAACTAAATACTTATTTCTTTTAATCTCTATTATTTGTCCTTTTTTCTTTAGTAAATGGGGTCTTCAGCCCTCTCTGGATAATTACACATGACAAAATAACAATTTCTGTCACAATCCTCACCCTGATTTAGGATTAGCAGCCTGATAAATTAAACAAAGCAACAGTGGGTATAGATATGTCTGTAGAAAGGGGAAAATGCCATTTACTTTCTTTTTCTAATGCTTAATTGCCCAGGCCTCCTGCTGTCCCTAAAAGTGAATGGTCTTGAGAGACCTACTGGATGAAAATCAACCTGTAGCTGTGGCAAGCTATAATCATTTTTATTCAATATTTAATGACGATTAAACATAGAGTAACATAGCAATTGCTAACAGTTAAAAAAAAACCTAAACAGAAGGCACACCATATTTCAAACTATGTTACCCACATTGCGGTAATACACCAAGCATGTACGGAAGAGAGGAAATAAGGAGGAGGGGCCTATCTGAGTCCATTTGATGGCTAATTTGTTGATTAATCTCTTTTTTCTTCTGTTAGAAGCATCTTCTTAGATTTAAGAGTCTTTTGCTATAAGCAACTGTTCTTTTAGCATCCCAATGTTGCTCATTATGTTCAAGTAGGATTACTCAATGCATGGCACATCTAGCATGAAACTAACATGGACAGTTTCTTTAATCAAATCTTTTCCAATCTCTTGCTTTTATGTGTGCTGGATCGCAACTCAAATAATTCTCAACCAGCACAATATTCCTAGGAGGTAGTATCTGTTTACATGCATGTTAACTTCAAAAACAGTAAATAAGCTTTTTTTTGGCCTAGATCTTTTCAGAAATCTTACCATACTTTACTTATTGTATGTAGATAACAAAAAAGCAATAATAAACAAGCATGCATTAGTACCAGTGATTCCAAAACACTAAGCAGAGTAGAGCCTGGCATTCTAATCTTTCTATATAATTTACGGCATCAAGAAGAATGGCCAAGATTATAAAAGTTTTTCGTGCATGATATTTTGGAATGCCGCAGATATAAATAATCTAAGATCATTTATGAAGCATGGAGTTGATTTTATAGATGCATTATAGCCTGAGACCGCTAATGGAAAACACAGTATTAGTGCTTAAAGTAATCACGAAAAAGCCATGGGTGATGACAGACAATGCTAAAATAATAAGAAAAGCAAGTCTTCAAAAAAAAAAAAAATCTGCATGAGGGATATATTGCTCATTTATTTTAGAAGTTTATTCTACAATCTGTCAATTATACTTTTAAATATTTTACTTAAACATTGAAAAGCTGTATGTACACTTCTCAGAGAATGGAATACAATTACCTAAGATTTTTTTAAAATTCATATTTATATCCCGCCCTTCTCCGGAGACTCAGGGCGGCTTACAATTTTTGGGATACAACCCAGTGTGCTCAGCAATAGCCTTCCTTCCATTGTATATGCCTGCTTATTACTAAGCGGCATTTTTACAAAGTCAGCTTATTGCCCCCAACAATCTTGGGTCCTCAGTTTACCTCCCCCGAGAGGATGGAAGGCTGAGTCAACCTTTAGCCTGGTGGGATTCGAGCCTGCAATAATTACAGGCAGCTGGAACTAAGTGCTAGGTATTAACAGCCTGCACCACCAAGGCCCTTGTTTTCATGTTGTTGTTGTTTTCATTTCGCATGTGGACTAATGGTTTGAAATTTACACTGAATTACAATTTGAAATAAAATGTTTATATGATGTTTTTTGTTGGTGTTTAACCAACAAATGTATAAAGGAGTTTCAAATGTATAGGGAGTCTTCAACCATTTCTTTAGTGACTGTTTGAAGCTATAATCAGGGGCGGGGTTCTACTGGTTCAGCCCAGTTTGGCCAAACAGGTAGCTCCAAAGATCATTTGGGAGCAAACCAGTTCACTCTGACAATCAGCTGCTGGACCCACCTGCCTTCCCCAGCTCCATACTGACCTTTATTTCCTGCTTTTGATGCTCAGCTGCATTGCATGGCACAGCAGATTGCCACATGTCAGCTGTTGAAGAAACAGGGAGAGTGCAGGAGTGCAGGGGAAAGTCAGTAGGAATGCAAAGCATGCCCACCCAGCCACAGCCACCAAGTCACACCCACCAAACTGGTGGTAAACCAATTTGAATCCCACCCCTGGTTATAATAGCACTGAAAAATTATTTAAGACCGGTTTTCACACTTACAACCATTGCAACATCCCCACGGTCACACGATCAAAATCGGGGCGCTTAACAACTGGCATGTATTTGTGATAGTTGCACTGTACTGGGACCATGCAATCACCATTTACAACCATCTCAACAGGCTCCCAACAAGCAAAGGTATTGTGGGAAGCCAGATTCATTAACAACAGTAATAGCAATTAGACTTGTATACAGCTCCATAGTAATTTACAGCACTCTCTGAACATGTGATGACACAGAAGGCATGGCACAGAAGCAACACAGCCAGAGAACAGGTCTCACTCTCCTTTATTGCTCCAACTTTGCCCCCAAACATCCCCACATTTATTACAAGTCCTCGAGCCAAGCTCTCACATACACCTTCAACAGCCTCTGGCTGCAAGCAGTCCAGTAAACAAGGTTAACAAACAGTAACCAAGGCCTGCAGTCTTGCGAGGTAGGCAAACATACAAGACAGAGCATAGTAATCTCCAGACATTGGCAAGTGCACATGAGGCTCCACAGATTCAACATTTCAGGAACTCAGCATTCGTTTCTGACAAATGCCCCTCCCCACGTCTCCTTAAGCCTCATTCCCCAGGTGTGCCTTGTGAAGATGGGAGGGGCACTCTTCTCCCAAGTAGCCTGCTCAGTCTGCACTGTTCTCACCTTTTCTCCACTCTCCGTGCTCTCAGATCAGGAGGGGATGGTCCTTGCTCATTGCTTGAGCTCTGTCTCTCATGTTCATCCTGCCCCTGTCTACAAGCTGTTCCAAACCTGAAATTTCTTGGCTGACTGGCTCTGCCCTTCCCCATTTTCCTCCGCAACCAATGAAGCCACCCGCTCCATCTCTGTCGGCTCAGGTTTCAGCTCCTCCTCCCCCACAGATTCAGGCTTGGAACAGAATGGTTTACAAATGTCAGCATACTTCCCCCAACAATCTGGGTCCTTATTTTACCAACCTCAGAAGCCAGTAAGGATTGAATTTCTGGCAGTGGCCCTGCAATACTGCATTCTAACCACTGCACATGTATTTATGAAGTTGCATTGTCCCACTATTAACTTTTATGCTATGCAAATTTAAATCCTGAAAAAAATATGCAATTCCAGTGGATAGTTAGGATGGAGAATGGGGATGAACCCATTTGCCAGTTTTAATATCACAATCACTACAATTTATTTATTTTAAAACATTTATATAGTTGCTCATCTTATATCGAACTGTGAGCAACTCCCAAGCAACAAATAAACCCACATCATTAATAAAAGAATTAAAACCATAAACATTAAAAATCTAGAACCAAGTTAAACTTCTACATGCAGCCTATCATTAAATCCTCTAAATGGCACTGAAAAAAGTTTCAGTTATACTATACATAGTGGCATCTCCATAGAAAATTTTTTAAAAGTCCAAATGACCGTTGCAATCCTATTGTACATATTGTACAGAGGACTTAAACCACAGTCAGAATTGCCATCCTGCTAGGGTTATAATATTTAACTTTCAGTATATATTCACTATATACATTGAATAAATAAGGAGAAATTTTGCAGCCATATCTCACTCCTTTGTCACCCCAGAGCAATCAATTTCATCTGTGCTTTCTTTTCCTGTGCATAGGTTTCTAATGGGACATGAGATGTTTTAGGATTTTTATTCTCATAAGGACTTTCCCCAGATTGATATGGTAAAAACATGTTCTTAATGAAGGACATATCAACATCTTTTTGGTATTCTTTGATTTTTCCAATTACTCAGTGTTCATTAGCAATAATGTATCTTGTTCTATACAAATTTGAATATTTGGTATTACATTTCCATATAGGGCTATAATTCGTTTTGGATGTTTTGATAGCATGTGTTGTTCTCCAGATTTGCTGTTGGGGTTTGATTAGAAGCTTTACTGATCCTTCTTCTATTGCTTATTAGATGCCTTGTAAATAGAGAATATATGTTCTAAGGTATCCTTGGATGTTTACATCTCTATCAAATAAAATTTCAGCATACTCCTTCCATTTTTATTTGACCTTCTTTTAAGTAAGTATTATCTGCCATAACAATTGCATATCAATTCAAAGTCGCAGCTTCCTAGTTCAGAGTTAGATGACTTCCCTTGTGTTTCTGTGTAAGTTTCCATCTTTGCCATTTTAATATTGATTCCTGTTTCTTCCAACAGCTTTCTGAAATTCTTTGTTAAGCTCCTTCCAGACATCTTGGTTTTTCATATCTTTGGCTTTTCTTTTCCTCTTGGCTATTTCTACTGCATGTTCTAATGACCAGTTTGCTTTTTTCTTTTCTTTCCTGGTCTTTGACAGTTTCTCTTCAAATTCGCATTCATCCTAAAATCTTTACTAAGAAAACTAATAACAATTGCATGTTTCAAAAACCCTTTCTGAAAAGTGCAGTCAAAACCTGTATGAAGATATTCCAATGTTTGGAAATGGATTATCTGTCCATCAGATGCACTACACCAAAGAATTGCTTAATAATGTTACGAAGGCATTTTGGTTGAATGTCTTCTACTACCTTTTACAAAATAATGAGCAACAACACTTATTAAAGACCGACTGCTACAAAGGAAATTTCTTTCAAAACTCTGCTTCTCTCCAATCTCTCTGTGTGTACTATAAAGAGAGCAGGGGGGCAAAATGCCAAGGAACAGGAGGAGTAGTGGAGAGCCAGCTGGATCCCATAAAAATACAAACAGCTAATTTAATGAGCCAGCGCATATTGCTGACTTTATGTGCTATGTTATCACACAGCTGCATTTCTAAAGTTCTGCACAGGAATAGTGACTAGTATTAAAGAACTTAAAAATATCTATAAAGTTAAAATAATTTATTTTCTCAAAATATTTTTTCATTACGTATCTGATATTGAGTAATGAAAATATTTTTTCATTACGTATCTGATATTAATACAGTGGAGAAAGTCCAGAAATATTTCACAAGAAGAGTTCTCCACTCCTCTACTTGTTGCAGAATACCTTAAGCCACCAGACTTGAAATTCTAGACCTAGACAACCTAGAACTACGCCGGTCCGATCTAAGTATAGTACATAAAATTATATATTGCAATGTCCTACCTGTCAATGTGTACTTCAGCTTCAACCATAACAATACAAGAGCACACAATAGATACAAACTCAAGGTAAACCACACCAAACTTGATTGCAGGAAATACGACTTCAGCAACAGAGTGGTCAATGCCTGGAATACTCTACCTGACTCTGGGGTTTCTTCCCCAAACCCCAAAAACTTTAACCTTAGACTGTCTACTATTACCTCACCCCTTTCCTAAGAGGTCTGTAGGGGCGTGCATAACCAACGTGCCTACCGTCCCTGTCCTATTGTTTCTTTTTATTTTTCTTATATGTATTAATTTCATGTATTCATAACTACGTTTATACTTATACCTGTTATCTTATAATCGCTTGACAAAATAAATAAATAAATACATGAATTGGAATTTCTCTCAAAACACAAATCTTAAATCTAGGAATAATTTTGTTGAAGTTCTTTGATTCTGAGAATATTTTTTACAGAAAATAAAATTAATGAGGTAGGATTTGGTTCTCTGAATCTAAAGTTATATCATCATGCTTACCTATTGTTAAGTATTACACACTGGAAACTAACAATTGGTGTTAATTTTCTAATTTGGGCAATTTTGGAATATGCTGATATAACACCTTTGTTGGATGGACAGTATCAAATATACTAAAATATACTAATATACTAAAAAACTTAGCATCCCTGGAAACAACTGTTAAGATTAAAAAGTTATGGAACTGAATGTCTAATAAAAAACAATTGAGTTTTTTTCACCATACCAGGTTGACTAGCTTTAAAGACTGGGAAAAAGATGGCGATATAAAAAAATAGGATGGAAGAAAGGATATTGACTTTGGATCAGCTGATTGATGAAGAAGATGAATGTAGCATATGCTATGTTAAGAAATAAATTTCATCTAGCAACCCAATGGCAATATTTACAACTACAACATAGGTTAATGGTAGCATTTTCAGTTTCTGAGAAACCTGAGATAGTAGAACACCTTGTTAAAGCCTTTAAAACTAAAAAAGTGATACTATTAGTTTATATGGATTTCTAGAGATATGGAAATGAATAGAATAAAAAATTAGAGATTTCTGTATTGTCTAGACCCGGAGTGTCAAACTCACATTGTCACAGTGGTGTCACATGATGTATTGGTACTTTTATCCCCTTTACTAAACTGGCGTGGGTGTGGCCAGCACATGACACACCCAGCCTGCGGGCCAGGAGTTTGATAGTCCTGGTCTAAACAATGGGTGAATGCAGGGGTGGGATTCTACCAGTTTGGACCGGTTCTATAGAACCGGTTGTTATGATTCTGTGCAGTTCGGAGAACCGGCAAATCACACCACTGGCTAGCCCCTCCCCTCCCCTCCTGATTTCTGCTTTCTAGCTAATCTAAATCGCTGTTGTACTGTTTTGCCTTCACCCAGGAGGCTTCCCTGAGGCCCAGTCAGGGGTGGTATTCAGGGGGTTGTGGGGTGGGGGAGAAGTGGCCTGAGAGTAGAGCTGAACCTTCCTTAGGACTGAAGCTTCTATTTTTCAGTGCAGACTCAGGCAGAAGATTGCAGAAAGTAGATCTGTGAGTGAACCTGTGATTCTACAAGTAACTCAATCTGATTTGCCTGATTTTGGGTAAAAGTTGCTCTTTTATACATACATACATACATACATACATACATTCAATATTTACATAAATATTTACAATATTTACATACAAGCCACACCCAGCCAGTCACGACTACCAAATCACCCCCAGTCAGCAAGCCACACCCAACCAGTCACATGACCACCAAGCCACACCCACAAATTAGGCCATGCCCACAAAACTGGTTGTTAAGAAATTTGAATCCCATCCCTGGGTGAATGTCTTAACTTTTATGCCAAGAGTATCAATGGACCTCAAACTACAACTTATACAACAAAAAACAATATTTAGAATTTATTGGACTTCATCATGTTTGAATAAAAAAAGACTGTCAAAAACAGCACTTTGTTGAAGATGTAACAAGGATAATGCTTCTTTAAAACACATGTCCTATACTTACTAAGTTTTGGGACAGAATAGTGACAAAAGCTAATTTCCCCTTGAACTACTTACCTACTACATGGAATTTGTCAAGTTAATGAAAATGGATTCTCTGTATCCTTACTATGGCCAAAAGACTGATATTTGAGCCTAGATAAATGTACAGTATGACTTCTTTCACGGAATGGATTGAAGACTAGATTGTACTTGCCACCTATGAGCAGATTCCCTGTAGACTTTATATTGACAAATATAATGAAATATGGGAATCATTTTTACAAAATACAGTAAGTAAAAAATATACGCAGGCAGCATATAAATTTAATAAATAAATACATAAATGCTTGCATAATATTTGTATTAAATAAGCATATGTAGAATTGTAAGTACTGTTAAAATGATTTATTATACTAGTTTACCTCTTTATCATATTTCTTTCATTTTGTTGTTAAAGTACTTTTTTGTTATTAATTAAAGAGCAATAGAAAAAGAGTAAGAAAATATGTAAAGCTAATTCCATCTATCACTATATATACATATTTCTAATGAGATATTCTAAATTCAGAGAAAAGGGACTCCCAACATTGGCTAGTTGCATTTTCTAGTTGTGCAGCTTAGGGGGTTATGTACAAGATTCTTTTTGTACAACAGGGGAAGAATATTTAATATTTTTTATTCATCTAGCTATTTTTGTTTTTTCATTCAAAGGCAGTCAACATGGCTCAAATCATTAAAAGACAGAATTGAAAAATAAATAAATAAAACCAAGACAAGTAAATCTACTTTAAAATACGCAAATATTAAAATAATTATGAAGAAATTGATCTAATGGGAGAAATAGTGGAGGTAAGTGCAACAGTAATCTCCATACTTTGGGAATTAAATAAGGGAAAGGTCTCTAACACACATGTTTAATAAGAACCTTCTGGAAGCCACAGGCACCTTCAGAATGGTCTCTCCTGAAGATGTCATTATCCAAATTGGGAACAAATACAAACAGTCTATGTAAAATGTAGAGAAATACCATCCCAATAACTTTTATAAGATGCTATTTTAAGCAAGGAATATAAATTACTCATGATTATAGATTTGCAGACCAACAATAAGCACTATTATGGTACATCTAATAATTTACAGGTTTTAATCAGCAATAAAAAGAACTATAAACTTTCTCTCATTTGAAATATATACTCTTAATTTCATAATATTTACTGAACTTCATATTCAGGTCCTATTCTGTGGCATACTTTCAATTCTACAATGAAAGTAATCTAGACCAGTGATTGCCAACCGGTGGGCCGGGGACCACTGGTGGCCCACAAGAAAATTTTGGTGGTCTGCAGAGAAATGTCCCCCCCCAAGCACTCCCTCCAAAGCAATTAATCCAGGGTGCGCGGGAACACAAGACTGCGTCGCCCACATGGCCTTCCCACCCGGTGGCCCCCACTCTTCAGCTGAGCACAAACCTTACCTTGAGTAGAGTCATGCGAGCTGGAACTGGAAGGTAAGACCAACAGCAGGGGAGGGAAATCCACCCTGGGGTGGCTTGCTGATGTTGGTGGGAAAGTCGGTCCCATATTCCAGAGCTGCAGAAGTCACAGGACTGGCCCTTTGGTCATCCTGGAGCAGCTCCTTCAGTCCATGGCAGGCTGGTGCACAGGCCAGTCCTATGACTACTGCAGCCCTGGAATATGGGACCGACTTTTCCAACAACGTCAGCAAGCCACCATCAGTCAAAATTTATATTAGTGGTCCGTGGGATTTAAAATTATGAGTTTGGTGCTCCCTGAGGTCCAAAAGGTTGGCGACCCATGGAAAAAATTGGTTCTCGTCCTTAAGTCTTGCTAATATTATAAAGATATTACCAGATGAAAATAACATTTATTAGCAAATAAATAAGCTGAACATAACAGTTTAAAATATTGTATTTAAATAAACAATGAAAACACAGACTTGTTCATCTTTTTGAATTTTAATATTTTGAAGTAACGATTTCAGCCTGTTGGAAATTTTTTGACCTAATTATGAAAAAATGATTGAGATGAATGAAAATCGATTATTACAATGTACCATGACATTTATTTTTAGAGCCAATGCCATTTTCCTAAGCTTCTTATCACCACTTGAGTTATCTTGAGACAGATAAAATAATTTGTACAGATTACAAGACAGATCTAAAACAATTATTCTTTATGACACATGTAGACAGCCATGGAAATTTTACAGTTAATCACTTAAGTATTTTAAGATAAATTCTTTCATTTTTTCCAAATATTTCAAATATAAAGAATTTTAAATGTCTACATAAAGATGAACTCTTTTGTAAAAACTTTGTGTTACTTCAGGTATATTTCTCGTGAATAATACTAAAATGCAGGGGTGTCAAACTCAGTTTCATTGAGGGTCGCAGGGTTGTGTTTGACCCCGGGGGGGGCAGTGGAACATGGTCAGGGTGGATGTGGTCAGGGTGGGCGTGGCCATCTCAATGTAACTCGGAGGTGCCTGTGGTGGTCCGAGCGCTCTGCCAATGAAAACGGGCTCCTAAGCTCCATTTTCAGCTGCGACAGCTTCCTGCAACCCTCTGCCAGTGAAAATTGAGCTTGGGAGACTGTCCATGGACCTTGTGAGATCCATTTTCAGCTGTGATGGTGGTCCTGCAAAAATGGAGCTCAGGAGGCCTCCTGCAGCCCTCCCAAGCTCTGTTTTCAGTTGCAATGGCCACCTGCAACCCCTGCCAGCAAAAACTGAGCTCGGGGAGGGCTGCAGGTGGTCCTCCCGAGATCCATTTTTGGTGGCAGAGACATTGCAGACCAGGCCTTTGCTGTTTCCAGGGCAGCTTCATGGGCCAGATCTAAGCACCTCACCAGCCGGATTCGACTCCCGGGCCTTGAGTTTGACACCCCTGATCTAGTGAAACACTTCCTTTTATGTGGTGACCATCACATGTCAAAAATTAATGCCAGGATTCAATTCATCAGAAAAGATTTACGAAGGTCAGGTTCTTAAAACATTTTTTTTGAAAACCCAAACTTATGTGAGAGCTGCAAGCACAGCTATATGTTATAGCCATCCAGCTCGGTTTCCATCCCACCAACTGTAATTTGATGGAATGGTTCTTGCCAGGTGGCAGCTGGGAAGGAAGGACAAACTGTTGAAAATGGGCCAGAGTGGACATGAAGTTTATCTCTGTTTAACTGAGCTTTCAATCCATAGCTAGCAAGAGTGGGATTGGACTGGGACCATGGCAGAGGAAAAAAGGGCAGCTCTATTGTCCTACTATTATCTGGTAATTATAGTGTAAGAAAAGTCCCAATTTGTATCAGTGGGAGTTTTCTTCCCTTTGCAAACAGCAAATAATATGCCAACATGTGATGCGGGGGGGGGGAATCCTTGCCCTCAAGATATAATCCCAGAATGATTTCCCTTGTCTCCTGTAAACATTTATTTCTTATAGATAAAACTGCAAACTGAATGAAAATTACCACATCCAATTTGATTCTACCCATCAATTATCAAGGGCACATTCTTATTTAGAAAGTAGCAGTCTCTCTGAAAATAAGAGAATAATTTTATTCTCAGGAAGACTCAGAAATAATGAGTAGGAAAACATCCAAACAAACTTCTGCATATTGTGACATGTCTCATTCATTGTTTGCACGTACTTTTTATATTAGAACAGTCTTTCCAAACTTGGTGTCTCCCAAAGTCCCTCAGTGGGACTTGATTGGAGAAGGCTTTATTGGGGAATCCATAAGTTAGCACAAAGCCATCAAGCAACACAAAATAGTTGCATGTATTTTATCCATGCCTAGATGAACAATGTATGCATCAGTTTTCTACCTTTTGCTATCCATGAGAGAGCAGAGGCTATTAAATAGATTGAACAGGGTTTTTTTTCTACTCTGTCAACCTCATCTATTGTGACACAGAGTTTTCCTCTCAACAATACAGGCCCTTTGTCAATGACCACAGCTGTCTATTTTTATGACTGAGAACAATAAGAAAATCTGAGAAAGGTCAAATCAACTAATTGGTTACAGAGTCAGTTCTCAGTACAGAAGTTGGATATTCTTGTGAAGTAAATCAGGTTGGATTAGTTGTTGCAGATATTGCTGTCAATTTCAAGTCTGAGCCTATAATTTGTCATCTGTATTTCAAAGGGATGAAATAAAATGTCGTAGGGATGTTAAAGAAAATATTATATATTTCATTTCCCAGTGTAAATAAGTGGCTATGTGTATTTTCAAGCAATGAGTTTTCGGTTATTGCCTACCTTATCCCCAAAGCTAAAGGAAAAGAAATTACCTGCATTTAATTTAACAGTTCCCAAAATATGGTGGGTACTGCTACCCTAAAATATTAGAGAGAAAGAGAAAGTGTGTGTGAGAGAGAGAGAAGGGATGGAAGGGAGAGAGAAGGGGGGAGGGAGACAGAGAGAGATTGAATAATGCCACTGCATGAAAACTTCTTCCTAAAAGATTCCAGACCATAATCTAAAACAATGGTTCCATATAAGATGGCCATAATCTATAACAATGGTTCCATATAATCTGGTAGGCTGAAGTTTTTCTCTCCCTAAGTCTAAGAAAAAAGTAATCGACCCAAAGTCAATGAGCTACTTTACGTAGCCTGTCAAACTGGCAGCCTGCGAGCCAGTTATGTCACACGCAGGCCATGCCTACAGCAGCTCCTCAAAGGCAAAAAAGTTGCAATATGTCACTGTTAAGTTTGCATGAAGAGTCAGACGCGAGGAGTTCCAGCAAAGAAGTTTATTAGTGACTACAGCTCGAATGAACCCGTCCTGGCTAGGCTACGGCTGCTTCTTATAGCCTGCAGCCGTAGCTGCCAGCCAATGGGAGTGCAGGGTTTCTTCCCGCACTATTTAAACCAATACCATTTGACATTTTACAAGAACAGTTCAAATAAACCAATAACATTCAAACCTACATACATAACACCCCTCCCCACTAGGTTCAGTCCATACCAAACCCCAACCTATCTAATGTATTCCTTTAAATAGGTGGGGCTCTTACGCTGAGACCTTCGTGGTTCAGAAACTTTAACGTTCTCAGTGAGAGGGAAATGTGTCTACTGACATTTCCCTGTTGGGACTTCCTGAGGAAGAAGACCCTGTTAGACTGTTAGAATCTGGTCTCTCCTCCCAACCCATCTCCATTCCAATGTCAGCACCCAAGTCAGGTAGTGATGTGCAATCTTCCACTTCTAAGGATGGATCTTGGCTTTGTGACAGGGTTCGGGATGGTTCCTGTCGCAATGGCTCGTTACACATGGGGTTGATTCCTGTTTGCTGATTTTCCTCCTGTTCCCTCCTTCCCCTAGATGGAACATCAGGTGAGGGACCTAGAGAGGGACAGGGTTGATGTTCCTGAGGGAACCTGGATCTAAGTTGGTCAATGTGCCTGCTCCAGAGGAGGCCATCCTCTGTTTGTACCCTGTAAGAACGAGGGCCCGTGATGTGAGTTATTTCAGCAGGAATCCACAAAGGTTCACCTATAAGGTTCCTAGCATAGACAGAATCTCCCACACTAAAAGAACGTTTGGAAGTGGAATCCAGTGGTGCTGGGTGCGTAAGTGGGATGAAGGCGGTCAAGGGAGACTAAGTTTCCTGCCCATCAACAACTCTGCTGGGGACAAGTTATTTGATGGGCTGGGAGTGATGTGTTGAACACTAAGAAGTTTTTCAAGCTTCTCAGTGATGTCCCCAGGACCCAGCTGCTGAAGCTTCTCTTTGGTGAAGCTGCACATGCTCAGCCCGCCATTGGAAGGGTGCCCAGGGCAGTGAGGGCATGTCTGATGCCCTGTTGAGCTAGAAAGGATTCAAAATGTTAGATGTGAATTGAGGGCCATTGTCAGAAACAAGGACATCTGGTAGCCCATGGGTGACAAACAATTTTCTGAGCTGCTTGATGACAGCCTCAGTTGTAGTGGATGTCATGGGAATTACCTCTAGCCATTTAGAGTATGCATCTACTAGCACTAGAAAAGTGTGCCCTCTTGTAGGGCCTGCAAAATCAATGTGGATTCTAGACCATGGGCCCCTAGGACATTCCCATTCCTGTGTGGGGTGAGGTGGGGCAGGCCTGACTACCTGGCAATTGGGACAAGATGCTACCCAGTTTTCAACCATTTTGTCAATACCTGGCCACCATACATAACTCCTGGCCAAACCTTTCATCCTTACAATCCCAGGATGACCCTCATGTAACATTTCCAAAACCTCCCTTTGCAGTTTTGCAGGAATAACCACCCTGTTACCCCACAAAATACATCCTCTTAATACAGATAATTCAGTTTGCCTGGACTTAAAAGGTTGGGCAAGGTGAGGTAGATCTTGAAGAGGCCAACCTTTCTTAATCCAGCCCATAACAGGTGCTAATACAGCATCTTTGGTAGTTTCTCTGGCAATCTCAGCAGCATGGACTGGAAGCTTAGCCACGGTCTCCAGGAAAAGGTGTGAGTTTCAAGTTCAAAGTCCTCCTTGTGGCAAGGTAGTGGGCAACCGACTCAGTGCATCAGCATGTCCAATGTCCTTGCCAGGCCTGTGAATCAGTTTGTATGAATAGGGTGCAAGAAATTCAGTCCATCTCAGCATTCTTGGTGACAGGATATTAGGTGTAGGTTTGTCTCCTGCCACAATGCCTAATAAAGGTTTGTGATCTGTAACAATGGTGAATGACCTGCCATACAGATATTCATGAAATTTCTTAACAGCTGCAACAACTGCTAAAGCCTCCTTGTGCAATTGGCTATAATTCCTCTCTGCTTTGGACAGAGTGCAGAGTAAAATGCAATTGGGGCTTCCTTCCATTGGGAAGTCTGTGACTCAACCCCCCACTCCAAAAGGGGATGCATCACAAGTCAGAACAACAGGCAAATTCTCAGAGAATTGTATCAACACAGCATCAGACGTGATTAGTCTCTTAATACTGTTAAATGCTGACTGTTCCTTTCCCCCAGATCCAAACAGCTTTCTTATCAAGAAGGCGATGTAAGGGCTCAGCAATAGATGCTTTGTGAGGTAGAAACATGTGGTAAAAGTTAATAAGTCCAAGGAAGGCTTGCAAATCTGCCTTGCATCGAGGTTTAGGGGCTTCCTTGATTGCTTTAACCTTGGCATCAGTAGGATGGATGCCATGCTTGTCAATCATATACCCCAGGAACTCAACTCTGTCTGTTTTGAGTGTACATTTGTCTTCCTTGACTTTTAAACCCGCTTTTCTGAATCTGGTAAGGACTTCTCTGAGTCTTTCTTGAAGCTGAGTGTCATTTTCAGCAGAGATTAAAACATCATCAAAATAAGGCACTACCCCAGGCAGTCCTTGCAACATTCTTTCCATAAGGCTTTGAAAAATGCCAGGTGCCACGCTTACTCCAAATTGTAGTCTTTACATTTGAAGGCACCTCTATGAGTCACAATTGTTTGTGCCTCTGCAGTGGCATCATCAACTGTTAATTGTTGATATGCCTGAGCTAAGTCCAGTTTAGCAAATACTGTACCCCTGCCAAGGGAATGGAGCAGATGATGCACAACTGGTACAGGATATGCGCTCTGTTGCAGCATGGTTAAGTGTCCCCTTGTAGTCACCACAGATTCTCACTGACCCATCAGCCTTAACTGGTGTGACTATGGGTGTTTCCCATCTGGAGTGGTCAGTAGGCTCTAAAACCCCTTGAGCAATGAGCTTATCTAATTGTGCATCAATTTTTCCTTTAAAGCAAATGGGACCCTCCTGGGCTTTAAACGAATTGGGGCACCTTGGGGTCTAGGCTGAAAGCAATAGGGGTCCCCATATACTTGCCCAGTCCTTCTGAAGACCTCTGGAAACTCAGACTTCAAGGACTCTTCCCAGTCAGAACTGCTCACGTGATGGATGCCAGTCACCTCGATGCCAAGTGGCTTGAACCACTCAAGTCCCAGCAAACTTGGGCGATCCTTGTCCACGATGGTCAGGGGCAAACGCGTTTGGTGTGGCCTTTAAACTGCACGTTGAAATCTCTCGCTCCAACTACTGGAATCTTGTTCCCTTGGTAGTCTTTGAGAGTCAGTGCTTGCTTCTGGAAATGCTTTTCTGAATTTTGGGAAAGAGTCTGTGGATAGTGTCCCATGACACCATAGATAAATAAGAGCCTGAGTCCACTTCCATTTGGCAAGGCCTTCCTTCAATAAACACCTTCACGTGTACTTTTCTGCTATTTAAGGGTGAAGAATGACCAATAGTGATTGTTTGGTGAGTTTCATTCTTGCCATTTGCTTCTAAATTTAGCCCCATTTTTTCAAGGAAATTGTTGGGCTTAAAGTCTCTATCAGGAATTTTCTTCCTAACTGGTGGAGTTCTGGATGATTTGCAGACTCTGGCTATGTGACCCGTTTCTCACAACGTAGGCAAATGGAGTCAAAGAACTTGCATTCAGTGCGGGGTGCCCCCACAGCCTCTGCAATAGAATCCTTGCCTGTTTTTCCCAGAGTCTTTTCTTTTCTTCTCCATTCTGAGTTTAAAAATCCCCTCCTCTGTCTCACTGCCATCAGAATCAGAGTCTATTTGTTGCAATGAGCTGTTGTGGATTTTTCCCCATCAGAATGGCTTGAGGCCTGGCTTGAGGCCTTGTTAATCTTTTCATGGCGCAGCTGAGGACTTGGTGGCTTCGCTGAAACAGCTTCTTCAATGGCCTCTTTAAACGTGATCTTAGGTTTCATTAAAAGTTTGCTTTGTAAGACCTTATCTTTTAGGCCTAAAACAAACCGATCACGCATGGCCTCTTCTAAGTTGGTAAAGTCACAAGCACCCCAATGTCCCTTAAACTTGCCACGAAGTCATTAACATTCTCGCTATCCCCTTGATCCCGACGGTAAAATTGTCTCTTAATGAGGCACGATACTTGTGGGGCGTAATGGGCTCTTAAAAGTTTCTCTAAATCGGGCCATTCCATTACCTTCAGCTCTGCTGCTCCAACGCGCCATTTTGAAGACTGCCGACGCAGTGCGTGAGAAAGACCGCCCTCTTCCCTCTCGGGGATGCCGGCGAGATCGTTCCCCTCCAGGAACATGTGGAACGATCCGCGATCGATTCCCAGTCTTCGTCGCCGGATCGAGCGGTGCTGGGGGGTGTTCAGCGCAGCCATCTCGCTCAGTTGCTTGTTTCGCGTCGTCTTCTCTTCAGGAAAATCCCACCTTGCCGCCAGTGTTAAGTTTGCATGAAGAGTCAGACGCAAGGAGTTCCAGCAAAGAAGTTTATTAGTGACTACAGCTCAAATGAACCCGTCCTGGCTAGGCTACGGCTGCTTCTTATAGCCTGCAGCCGTAGCTGCCAGCCAATGGGAGTGCAGGGTTTCTTCCCGCACTATTTAAACCAATACCATTTGACATTTTACAAGAACAGTTCAAATAAACCAATAACATTCAAACCTACATACATAACAGTCACAATCTGGATGATTGAGTTTGACACCCTAGAGCTCATAGGCTAACATCTTTAGCTACTACATTAAACTAGCAGTCTCTCTCAATCTTTCTTTTTCTCTCTCTCCGTACATATGAACATAGATAAACATATCCACACAACGCAGACCTTAGAAGACTGACATGTGTCATAGCATTTTGCTATTTTTACTTAAAATCTAATGATATAATTTTATTTTCACCCACAATTTTGCAAAAAAAAGGTCAGATTATTAAATATTTATGAAATTTCTGCTATTTTACTTTTTTATTTTGTGGTTCTACAATATCATTAGGGTTGTGTGCATTATAATACCTGCAACCAATGCATTGTTAACCTTGGTTTATAAGATGTCTTCAAAAACTACTAATAATGCAATGAACTACATAAACAAAAATATAGGGAATTCTATCACCACAAAGTCTTTGCTGTACTCAGCATTAGCTAAAAGAGGAGGAAGAGGAGGAGGAGAGACAGCAAAGAAACTGGCATATTCCCTGGTGAGCAATCATACTGATCCATAATATTTTCATGTTCTACATGACCCTAACATTATGTGGAGTTAGATACACTAAATAAAAGAAACAAAGAATTTATGGAATCAGAGAACAAGAATGCCACTATATCAATTTGGTCCTTCCTAATTATAATCAGAAAATATTTTCCTTCAACACATGTGGTTCAATTTTCATTTATAGGAACTTACTTCCTTTTAACAAGGAGATTCTAGATTATTTGTTCAGGTTTGGAAAAAAGCCTGTAGGTTTTACAAAAAAAAATTACCTGCCATGGAATCTTCCCTTGAACTAATCATATGCCCCAAAGGCAAGAGGAACTGTATTTCATGTACATTACAAACTGTGACTATCAGTGAAAAAAACAAAACACCTCTCAATAACTGCAGCTAAATTGCCATCTGTGCAGACTATCTTACAATCCTAAACTTAGGTAATTTTTGTTCTTTGGTAAATAAATGAACACTTGCTCTCATAACAAATTCAAATTCAATCATCACTGCATGTCTCCATCTACATGTCCAAATAACTCCAGGCATTTTGGGTACTGATTCAATTGCTTCATCTAGCATGACAGACTGATTTCTATCAGCATCCAAGGTTAAGATTTGAAACAGCACCAGTAAATATTTTATTAGAGACAAAACAGAATCCACCATTCTATCTCACACTATTTTTTGAGTACTTAATTTTTTAAAAAGAGTACTTTATGTCCATAGGCATATCTAGACTGAGTCCTACCTTACTTGTTTTACTGATAGAAAACATATTTTGTTGTTAATCACTGATGTGGTCTAAATTCAACCATAACACAATTATATAAAATTTGTATCAGAGTAAATCCTTCATATCCAAGCAATTTAGACTTAATCAAGGGACTAACTTTAGAGTTTGATCTGTGCACAGCAGTGAAAAACTAGAACACTAGTTGATGGAACTTCAAGATCATTTTAATCAAATTACTCTCTAGAATGGGAAATGTCTCAAGAAGACAGAAGATCTTCTCCATGAAAACAGAATTCCTAGAATTAGGGTTTTAAATTAATCTGAAATACAATATTGATATTTCTACATATCGCTGAACAATAGTTTTCAAACAGTTTTCCATGGAATTCTAGGATGATTAATCAGGAACAGGAGAAAGCCTTCCTTAGAAACTTATCATGAAGTGGCAGCAGAAGTAATGATGGTGTGTGTTCCAGAAAGCTTTTTAAATGTTACGGTCAGTGGTGGTATTCAATTATTTTTACTACCGGTTCTGTGGGTGTGGCTTGGTAGGCGTGGCTTGGTGGGCGTGGCAGGGAAGAATACTGTAAAATCTCCATTCCCACCCCACTCCTGGGGGAAGGTTACTGCAAAATCTCCATTTCCTCTCCACCCCACTAAGTTGCTTTCCAGCTCATTCTCCTGTGCAGGGCAACAAAAGAAGACCCAGCCAATCAGGTGAGACTCAGGAGGCAGAGAATAGATGGGGGTGGGGCCAGTGAGAGGTGGTATTTGCCGGTTCTCCGAACTACTTGAAATTTCCACTACCGGTTCTCTAGAACCAGTCAGAACCTGCTGAATGCCACCTCTGGTTACAGTTCAATATATTGTAGAATATACAGAGACTGTCCACTTAAAAATGTTAATCCAGGATAAACCATTCAAATGAAATACATGACTTAAATATGTAGACTGCCTCTCCCTTGCCCCTGACCACTCCAACAAATCTCAGTTTGTATGGCATAATAAGTAAAAATCTGGAGCTATTTTTAACTTAGGAAATATTTTGAAAGGAGATTAGGTTTGTGAACTTGCAACACAATCTCCTAGCAAAGTATAATCAAACATATGTACCCCAGTAACAGCTGATCCCCAAGTAAAACCTTCTGTAATAGAAGAAGAGGCTTTGGGAATTCAGTGTAAGCATTCCGATTCCAGTGAAAGAAAAATAAAAGTAATTGCAACTGACTTCAAGGCTTTCTTTTAAGATTAAAATATTATATAGTGCCTGCGCATACCAAAAGGGACTTGTGGCCTTTTAAGTATTGTTTTCCATATCACACGTTCTCTACAATGTGTATTTAAAACTAAATTAGACGTATCATCTTGGTGCTCTTGAATAATCTGCAACTTGGTCTTTTTCTGTTTACGTAAAGCAAGTTCATAGTCTATTGAGTGTAACTATTACATCTCTCTGCTGAGGGAATTAATATTTGAGATTTTATTTTGAACAAATGAAATTCATTGTTATAGTGATACCGTAACAATCTGATCCCAGCAAGAATTGAAATATGTGGGGGGGAAACACTATTTTTCAATTACAAATGCACCAATTGCTAAAAGTACATGCATGCTGAGATTTAGAAGTTGCAAGGAGAAAGTGATTTTAAAACTCTTTGATCTGGATTTCATTCATAGGAATAGAATCAGTTGTCCATACCCTAAATTTGACAAGAACATATTCAATAGCATTGTGCTAATTCTTTGAAACAAATACTTTGGAACACACGGAGTCATACAAAGCATCCTGTTTGAATGATTAAAATAGAGACTTAGAAACTGCTCCTGACTGTTTTCCATATACACCTCTCAGCCAAGTGAAGTGGCTGTACATGCACACGCATGCAGATAAAACCAGAGAAAGCAACTTATTAAACAGCCACTCCATCTGAAAAAGACAGGGATGCTTTAACAATCAGAAAGAGGTACTTTATACTGTATATATTACTGTGCACTGCAACGAACCTCTACTGAATGACTTGTAAAGTCTTAATGTACATAAGAGAAATTTAAAAGTGCAGTATGTCACTACTTTATATAATGGCAGCACATCTATATATGTTCAATTCACTAGGCGAACAAAATAAAGGTGATCCTCAATTTACAACCATACATTTAATGACCATTTGAAGTTACAATGGCACTGAAAATAATGACTTACGACTGGTCCCTGCACTTTCAACCATCATAGCATTGTCAAGTCACATGATTAAAATCC
Source organism: Naja naja (assembly GCA_009733165.1). Lineage (NCBI taxonomy): Eukaryota > Metazoa > Chordata > Lepidosauria > Squamata > Elapidae > Naja > Naja naja. The sequence goes on along the minus strand of CM019149.1, from coordinate 248,265,174 downwards.
ATGCACTTGGCAACCAGCAGGTATTTATTACAATTGCAGTGTCCTTGGATCATGTGATTGCCAACTGTGACGTTCCCAGCTGGCTTCCAGCAAACAAAATCAATGGGAGAAGCCGGATTCACATAACAATTGTGTAACTCACTTAACAACTGCGGTGATTTGGATAACAACTGTTGCAAAAAATAAATAAATCATCAAATCAGGTGTGATTTACTTAACAACTGTCTTGCTTAGCAACTGAAATTCTAGTCCCAAAAGCAGTTATTAGTCGAAAACTAACTTTACAAATTCTTCAAAGTGGAATCCTGTGCAATTGCTTCCCATTACAAAACACAATCTTATGTGTGTACAGACTTTCCCTGCAAATCAAAATTTTCCACTGCTGATCTTTAGTCCAACAATCTATAAGAATCTCTGGTAAAATCAATACTGTAAGATTTTGGGATCAATATCAGCAAGGGCCAATTTTAGACTACAAGATCAATCAACCAATGGGTTTTATTTTCAGAAGACTGAGACAGCAATGTCTAAACTAAAAATTATGTTAAAATGTCTGAAGAGGTGACCAAATATGCTAGGAATTTAAAACGTCCTTCAGAGAACTTCAACTCTGTACAATTGTATTGTTTTTCATAATATATCAATGTATTAATCAAGGTCTGCTTGGATATCGATCGAAGACTCAAGGAATTTTGGGTAAATATGGTAGGAAGCAGTAAAGCCACTGTTCTCTTTCATTCATTCCTTCCCCCACTCACCCCCACACTCATAGTTAAGACTTTGAAGTCATGTAGCTACGGCCAATTTGCTATGGCCAACTTGCCATGGAACAAGAGTTACACCAATATTGAAGAAATGGTGGAATACAATCATTAAAGAAAGGATGCAAAAGGAAGGACAAAATGGAATGTGAATGACAAAAAATAATTAAAAAATAATAATTTAATTAATTAGTATTAATTTAATTATTAATTAATTTAAATAAGTAAACTTAATTATTGAATTATCCCACGGCAAGTTGGCTCATAGTGAGTTAGCCATGGTGAGCTGGCCATGGTGAGTTGTCCCATTCTGGCAAGCAGAACTATGCTCTTTGGCTGAGAAATTTATGCTAGCACACCCAAAATCTGTGTTTGTACTAATCACTTTTCCTGTGAGTGTTCTACCAAACTTTCTAAGTATCATCTAAGTTTAATACTTATGGAGATGAGGGAAATTTTTTACAGGCAAATGCCCTAAATATTTCAGGTGAGACCTGTTTGGAAACTAATCATCCTCATACTCCAGAGGCTCAGAGGTTAGGTCACACAGACATTAAGTGGAGTAGAGAAAACTGGAGCTATACATTGATATTCACCTGCTTTAATTAATTAAATTATATGACAGTCCACTTATACACCCCTCTGGGCAACTTACAAGTGTTTAAAAATAAGTCAAAGCAGAATGAAAACAGCTCGCGTTGGGAAGAAACTCACAATTTTACCAAGTAAACACAGCTGAAAGATGGTTACATGTATTTTAAAGGCAGCAAGGTTAGGGCTACATGAATCTCTTAGGGAACACAGTGACAGAGAGTAGGTGCACTGTCAGAGAAGACAGACTTTCTAGGTCCTGTCAGATGTCATTGTTTAAAAGGCAGGACCCAAAGCATGCCAACCGAGTCAGTTTATTCATTCATTCATTCATTCATTCATTCATTCATTCATTCATTCATTCATTCATGACCACTCAGATAACAAAGAAACTTTAGCAGTGAATAAAATAAAAGCAACAATTTTATTAAAACAAGAAACTAATTAAAACTGCATTGGGGCTCAATAAATCAAATATCCAGAAATCTGCATTGTTCCTGTTACCCTATAAATCCACACAGTCTTGGGAATACAACTGGGGATCTCTAGTAAAGTCAACTTTACTGAAGCCTGAAATTTTCATCAGGTACAATATGCTCTATCCACTCAGCTTATTCAATTCTCTGCTGTGACTAAGTCTATGGATGGGCAGCTCTTACGGGCATCAATAATCTTCCTTGGATAGATCTGCATATGAAGCTGCGTTTCAAAATTAAGGTTTTATTTCTTTACTGTCCCTGATTTTGAGCTTCAAAGCAGAAGGATGCAATGCTTTAACATTATTTCAGGCAGTCCCCCCCACCTGGGTAAAAGATTATTTCATGTTACTGCCACAGCATACCAACTGCTTCTGATACAAATGTCTTATATGGTTCAATCAATCAATCAATCAATCAATCAATCAATAGGAATAGATCAAAAGGGGATCTTGGAGGTCTTCTAGCCCAACCCCCTGCTCAAGCAGGAGCCCTATACCATTCTAGGAATATACCTAGATCCTATACCATTCTAGGTTCTAGGCTCACAACTATATGAAAGCCTGAAGTGTCCAGTTACTGAATGAAAAAGAATGTTATCTGAATCTGTTGATTTTCCCTGACTGATTTGAATTCAATCCAGCTCTTTAATATTGTGACAATGTACAAAGAAGAGTATTGGGGCAGAGAAAATGCATCAATTCAGTTTTTAATTTTAACCATAACACTTCCTGTCTCATGTTCTATTTGAAAGGTTTCCTTGTTCAGCTTTTTGAATTGCCATGGGTTTATCACCCCAAATCTGAAACACTAAGTCTTTATTTCCATTGGTTGAAATGAATATTTTTCCATTAATAAACAAAGGTTTTTATAGGGGTAGCCATATTAGTCTGCTGTTGCAAAATGCAACATATTTGAAAAGCAATAAACTTAATATAGTTTAAGCATTTGTAGGAAAATAGTAAACTTTATCCAATGTATTAAGCATTACCTTGAACTGCAAATATACTCATTGGAGAAATTGATTCACTGTGTATCTGATAAAGTACACAATACTCTGGTTTATGGAAATTTGTACCATAATAAAACTCTGTGTTTGTCTGTATATGTGTAGACAGACATACATGCATACATAATTAACTATTTTCAATTACAATTTGCTTAACTTGCTCAAGATGATAGGAACTGAATTCCTAAAGTCCTTGTGGGCAACATTTAATTCAGTATTTCAACTTTCCAGAATTGCCTCTGCCTTGTCATTCCTTTTATCAAATTTTACTTTATAAACTCTTTAGTGTAGATAGCTATCTTTTTTATGCTGCTCTGCAAAATGTCAAGTAATTCTGTGGCATGAAGCTTTCATGCAATATTAACGTGCCATACAAAATTGCAAAATAAGCATGGCTAATAAAATAGTACTGCTAGCCAATAAATTCCAGTTAAAACCAGTATATCCACTATAGGAATTTAGAAGCAGAATTAACTTTATCTGCACAGAACATTTAACAAAAAAGAAGAAAGAGGAATGGGAATTGGGAGCATGCCAAGGAAAGGAGTTCAATCCTAGGATGTGAGAAGATATTTCTTTCCATACCCGCTAAAAGTTTAAATGCTCAGTCAAATTCTTTGAATGTCACTGGAAACAAACATATGGCTAGAGAGGTCATTTACACTGGTGTAATAATTAAAAACTTTTTTGCCATTACTTTAAAATAGTTTGATAAGATGTATTCTCGAATATTCTAGCTGTGATATCAACATAGTACTAAAACTCTTGTTCTCATGACTGTTAACTGGGCAAAATGGTGCATCATAGGGCAACAATTTTTGAACCAAGTTACCTTAAATGGGATAATTTATAGAATGTATCCGAAATCCAGGGTACAGAACTGTCAAGGAAACAATATTTGAAGAGTTATGGCTTCTTCAATGTGATGGGTTCCTTCTGTGCTGCTGCTGTGGTCATACGATCTTCATTTTCAAGAGAAGGGGAGATTTCTGATGATCCCTGCCAAATTTCCACAAGGAAACTCAATGGGAAAGCCAACAGGAAAGTGGAAGTTGCTTCGACGCCCACTGCTTTTTTGTCCACCATGATCATTCTGTTTCTCTGTTTATGTAAGGAAGTCTCTCTGAAATGATGATCCAATGGGGACACATGTTGTCTAATTACTATAACTTTTCTCCAAAAAGAGACTGACTTCCGGTTTTGCAACAGTTTTAGATTTAAAATACTCCTGCAATGGCCTGTCCAAAGCAGGCTGAATTCCATTTCCTTGGATAGATTAATCACTGGCCATCTTCACCTTGTATTGAAATTCTGCCTTCTAGCTTGTGTTTTCATCTCATTACTAGCTTCAAGAACTGGTATTCATACATTGAGAACATGTATTGTTCTGTCTTCCACACATGGATAGTTCCTAACTCCAACTAGGGCCTTGGTGGTGCAGGCTGCTAAATGCCTAGCACTTAAATTCCAGCTGCCTGCAATTATTGCAGGCTCGAATCCCACCAGGCTCAAGGTTGACTCAGCCTTCCATCCTCTCAGGGTAGGTAAATTGAGGACCCAAGATTGTTGGGGGCTATAAGGTGACTTTGTAAAAATGCCGCTTAGTAATAAGCAGGCATATACAATGGAATGAAGGCTATTGCTGAGCGCATTGGGTTGTATCCCAAAAATTGTAAGCCGCACTGAGTCTTCGGAGAAGGGCAGCATATAAATCTAATTTTTTTTTTAAAAAAACTAAGTATTCATTCCTCATTTGTGTCAAAGAAGGAATGGAATGAAACAGATCCTGTGGAACATCAGAGAATAAGTACTTGATACCCAATTACAGCAGTCTTTCTGGAATCTGCCTATAAAGTACCAGGCCCATCTGTTCTTATTTTCATTCAGGTCAGGTAATCAGGAAGGGTGCCATGATTGATTGTATTTAATGCAACTAAAAGGTCTAGAAGAATCAATATAGATGTTATTCTTCTGGCCCAAAAATACAACCAAAATGTTTCCAATGCAGAAAAACCCAGAAAAATCAATGTTGCCCAAGACACCTTGAGATGAATAACCATTCCCACCAAGCATCTTGCTAATAAAATGAGGTTTGCTAAATGAGTTATTAGAAAAAGACTTAAAATACAAAAACTAAGGATTAGTAATTGTTATTTGGATGTAACTTTGTTTTAATCTCAGGAGAATGACTCTTGGACTTGTTAAGAGTCTTGGTTTTTGTCAGCAATTTTCAACAGTTCTGAGAAAAAGCTTTCATTTCCAATTTAGCATTATATTAAAACCTGGACAAAACTTATTTCTTAATTACAATTTAGTGAAATAAGTCTGAATAAATCATAGTAATAAATCTGTTGTTTAGATACAACACCAAACAGCTGTTAACTGAAAACAGAATCAGAGGATGATATAAGGGATATTTATATTTATATAAAATATTACAATATTTTACTCCTTCATAACATTAAGCAAGTAGTGTACATTTTTTGTGGAAGGGATTAATGGGACATTTAACCTACAAGGGGTATGCTATAAGATAACTACTGTAATTAAAATGATTTATTTAAATCAGTCAGAGTGTGTCATATAAAAATTATAATTCAGTGGCAATATATGGAAGGGTTTTTGTTGTTCTGCCTACAGTTGTGAGTTGTAATGGACAACCTTGGCAAGCCAAGTGTTTTCAATTTCTTCTGTCCTATGCCTTGTGGAATTAGTCTTCATTTGATTAACAGAATAAACAATTGTAGTTTCTGATAAAAATAAACCAGGATATATAGCAAAGGTAAAGCAAGCTCCACATACTGTACTATAAGCATTGAGATGTTAAGCTCTCTGCTGAAGGGAATTTCAGGTCAATAACCAACAGATACAGGATAGGGAGGAGAGGACTCATAGTTCCCAAATCATCTGTCTTCAAAAAGCCTGAAATAAATGATCATTCCATCAGGTTCTACAGAATACCAACTGTCAACATGTATGATATCTTTTCAGAAATAAAGCTGTTTCCACTGTCATCACAGCCATTTACAACATATCAGAGTGGGTACATTTAGTCTGATTATTAATCTAATCTTTTTTTGCAGATACTCCAGGAAAGAAAGGAAGGGAAGAAGAGAAACAACCAGCCAATACTGTGTCTCCACCCGCATTATTGGTATGTAGCAGCTTGTTTACTTCATTGAAGGGACAATTGAATATATACACAAAGGCTGGGAATAAGTACTGAGTACGTTTTTGATGTTCCTTGCACACACATATCCGTTGGCCATCCAAAAAGATCTACAGAACAGATGCATTGGAGGGCTTACTTTTGTAAGCTTTTGACATAACTATATTTATAAACTATATTTATATATTTAAATTAGTAGTATGGTAACGGGAAAAAAGAACTTGGCTTACTTGAACAAAGAGAATCATAAACTGCAATGCAGCAAATGAAAAAAAAGGAGAAATCACGTTCATTAGTTTTTTTTATCAAATAAGAAAACTTAATGAATATTCTCTTCATTTTAAACTACCAGGAAATTTCTGATGCATTTTAATTAATTGTCATGCAATTTATTTATTGTTTATCTTAGCCCTATTCAGCTATAGCCAAGTGCTATAGCTGAACAGAACTTCTGACATTACTTTTGGTATTATACAGGGGCTTACCTGCATTTTAAGAAGAGAGTAAAGAATACAATTCTTGATCCTCAACTCAAAACACATATAGAAGCTATCTACTGAATTCCTAATTAAAATGTTTTTGAAAAGCTGGTATCATTTCAGGTCCAGATTATGATTCAGTTTTTATGAATCATAAGAAAGCTTTCAAGTTACACTTTACAAATGAGAAGAAATGCGGAGAAGTATGTATCCAATATATCCAGCTATGGTTTTACCAGAAGACTGTTGCTCTAGTTACTTGACAAATATTCCAACTATTGACATATATATGCCTGTATGAAATAAATTATTTTGTTTTGAAAGGTAAGGACTTCTATGATAATTTTCTTCAAAATATTGTGATGGGGGTTTCCCGGTACTCCCATGTTACGCCCCTCCTGCGCGAGCTGCATTGGTTGCCGGTTGCCCTCCGGGTGAGATTCAAGGTGTTGGTATTAACATACAAAGTCCTTCATGGCTTGGGTCCGGGGTATTTGCGGGAACATCTCCTGCCGACATCAAATGTCGACTGCCCTGTGCGAGCGCACAGACTGGGACTCTTCGGGGTGCCGTCCGCAAGGCAGTGTCAGCTGGCGATGCCCCGGGGAAGGGCCTACTCTGTAGCGGCCCCCGCCTTGTGGAACCAACTCCCCGTGGGGCTCCGTTTGGCTCCGGATCTCCGCTCTTTCCACCACGATCTGAAAACTTGGCTGTTTGAACAGGCCGGGCTGGACTGACCTCTTGGGGAGGGGGGTTTTAAATTGATTTTATGTGGGTTTATAGTGTTTAATTCATTTTTAATGTATTTATTGTTGTTATTTTTAGTTGTGAGCCACCCCAGGGGCGGCATACAAGTCCAATTATTAAATTAAATTAAATGCATGTGATTCAATCATTTAGACAAATTAGCAAGTAAATTGCGTGCATGTGTATGTGTAATAAACAAGCTAACTGAACTTACTTTACCAATTAGATATCTTAGCTACCACTTCATTTTATATATTAAATTGTAGCATTACATGTACACAGTTATTGATCTGAATAAATAATACATGATTCTTCCAACAGAATAATTCTTGAACTTGAGATTTTTCTACATGTAGCTACCTTGCTAGTTCCTGCATAGTTTTGTTCTCTCCCATTAATGTATCGTATCAATAAGCATAACTAGCAAACCTGGACAATTTTGTACATTGAATTGGGAAATTTGGATTTATTTTCAGAACAAACCAGAAGCCATGCCTGTTTGTGCCAGAATAACAACAAAATAGTTGTTCATACCATCTAGGTATGACAGTATGACAGAGGCATCTAGGTATATGAGCTACACTCAGTGGCAAGAGAAATTAGAATGGTTATACTCTTTTGCAATACTCCTTTTGGGAGAGCCGGTTTTATGGAGTGGTTAAGACATCATGCTAGAAACCAGGAAACTGTGAGTTTTAGTCCTGCCTTAGGCATAAACACAGTTCAGTCCTAGTAAGGAAGCAATAACAAACCACTTCTGAAAAATCTTGCAAAAAACTTGTCCAGGCAGTCTCCCAGATCAAGACACAATTGAATGGGAGGGGGAAAAACTCTCTTTTATTTCAGCATAACTAAAACCTTTTCAACAATTAGTGGTCAATATCATTTTGGTGATCTGTTTCAATGGCCAAAAAACCCATTGGTGGTGGGTGGAGATTATCACCAATAGATTGGAGAGGGCAAGCAAGTTCTAGTTATGTAACTAGATGTTCCAGTAATAGGATTGAAAAAGAAGCTGACTTGCTTTCTACAATAAAGCATATATCACTGCAGTCTTATTCATAGCGTGATTCTTCATTTCTGCTCATGTTTTAATAAACCTTATCTTATAGGATTTTAGTGACCTTCTAAGGAAACTGAATCTTAAGTAATAATTTGTGGTAATAATTTCTCTTAAAACTGAGGTTCTTGTCCAATATTGACATAATCAGTTTTACCAAGGCTAACTATAGCAGAGGTGGTATTCAGCAGGTTCTGACCAGTTCTGGAGAACTGCTAGCAGAAATTTTGAGTAGTTCGGAGAACCGGCAAATACCACCTCTGACTGCCCCCCCCGCATCTATTCTCTGCCTCCCGAGTCCCAGCTGTTCAGCTGGGTCTTCTTTTGTTGCCCTGCACAGGAGAACGGAAAGCAGGTTAGTGTGGTGGAGAGGGAATGGTATTTTGCAGTAACCTTCCCCCAGGAGTGAGGAGGGAATGGGGATTTTGCAGTATCTTTCCCCTGCCATGCCCACCAAGCTACGCCCACCAAGCCACACTACGCCCACCAAGCCACACCCACAGAACTGGTAGTAAACATTTTTGAATCCCATCACTAGACTATAACCTTGTTCTAATTGATTTAAAAAATATGATTGTCTCAATGTAGTAAATTAGAAATATTCTTATTCAACAAGAATGCAGAATCCCACAATAATCTTCATTTGGTATTTATTGCTGAACAAAGCTTTAAGTTTACGCCTTATAATTGTTACAGAACTCCTTATAATTCAGTGATTACACTGAGGGGACTATAAATAAAGATTCTCATTTTTTGTTTGTTCCATGCTATTTTATGAGATATCCTGATAAAGGGTTAATTAATTATTGTTTATTTTTATAGTATTTTAGGGAGTTAGGAAAGTTATAATGTAAGAAGTAATTCAGCCTGGAAACTGCTAGGGATATGTATATAACATTGCTAACATAGTATAATAATACTGATCTTTGTAATTTATTTAATATAATAAGCAATATTATCCAACCTTTGTAGTTGCACTTCTAATACTCTTCATTGTACAAAAGGACATTAGCTGAGCAAAGTATATTTATGCATACTTGTATCAGAGGAAGGGAGAATAAAATCAATGGGACTATTTGCTTGACTAAAGTAAAAACCGTAACTCCTGCCTCTTGCAGAAGACAAGATCTAAATCCTTTTGACATGAGATAAAAATGAAAGTTCAGCATCCCCATCATTCAGCATCAAGTTTCTCAGTCAGCCAAAACTGAGGTAGAGAAGGAATAAGTTTCTGCCTTATTATAAAACAGAGTCTAAATATTCAGACTGCAATATACTTTGACCAGTCATTACACTACTGGTTCAGTTGAACAAGCAAGGATTGTATTAGATTTCTTTTTCTTAAAAAGCATTTTAGCATAATATGATGATACAAAATGTCTGCCAACATATAACTCTTAAAGATCAACAAACAAAACAAACAAAAAGTGTCTATCAACCTCCCACCTTTTAAAAATGGGTGGTGCTACCTGCAAAAATCTTAAGTTATCTTGGGATCAGAAGTGTATCGTTTTGTTTCTTACTAAGAGTGAACCATTCTGGTTTCACAGAATGCAACTTTAAAAAATAAATTAGACTGCTCTCTTTTCAATTCTGCAGCTGGATGGACTCCTCTGTATTGTGGAACAAATGTCTTCTGTCTACTAATCCAACCCATTTCTTTCGGCAGTTAAATAAACACGGTGATAAGAGCACTAGAAGACATGGAGTATTTAAACTACATATATTTCAAAATGCAAATCAGGCAAGTCAGAATCCAAATTCGGAAATACTTTAATCTCTCATTGCTTAAGAAATTCAACAACTAGTTTTCATTAAGGGATAATAATACACTTGTTTTCAGATAAATATAGCAAATACATATTTATCAATATTATTTTAAGATTGATGTGCAACAATGTTACTGTATTGTTAATTTTTGTAATGATTGGGATTCTGATTGTCAACAGCTTTGATTGTAGTCTTCCTCCATCTTCCTTATTTTGATTGGTTATTTTTTTATTTTAGTTTTAATCCTTTGTAAGACGTTCAGAGTTGTAATTTACAAACTGAATGGCCATATAATTTTGTTTTCTTTTTACAACCCTTAATCCCTTGTTTTGGGATGGAGTCAGAGTGACAGACTGGAGCTGAGCATTTACTTGCTGGATGCCCTTCCTGATGTCTATGTGGAGTTTGCAGCAGATATTTTCTCTTTGAGCCCTGATAGAAAAACATCTGCCGCTGCCTGGGATTGAACTCTCAAACTTCCAAGTGGAAGGCGAGTGTCTTCAGCTCTAGGCCACCGTGCCGCTCATGGCCATATAAATTGATTAAATAAACAAAATAGATAATTATTACAGATTTTTTATTAAGTAATCAAATAAGGCCAGGTTACAGTCTCTCAAACTACCTTTTTAATGTCAGGTTTCAGATATGGCAAGAATTAACTAATTGATTACATGCCATCAAGTAATTATGAACTCCTTGCATCCACAAAAATAGATTTTTCTCCATAACAATCTACCCTAACACATTCTTTCAAATCTCTTGACTGTGTATTCATCGCCACTGTAACTGAATCTATCCACCTTGGTGTTGGCACTCTCTCTCTCTTTTTTTTTTCTCTTTCTCTCTCTTTCCTTCTCTACTTTTCCCTGATTTAGAGCCTTTCCTTATCCTGGTCTATGACCCTATTAAAGATATGAGTTAATTGCTTGTTCCTTTATTATTGATAGCTGGTCCTAAAAGGCAGACGATCTTCCACCCTTCAGAATCTTAATTGTCAGTTCTAAGGATAATTATAGTTTTTGTTTTACTTTCACCCTGAAGAAGATGAAACTTGATGACCTGCATGAACGTTTAAGGATATGCTCAAAGCAAGTGCTTGCTACTGAGCTGAACATAAAATTACTTGTCTATACTGCCCAGGGTTCTTCAGAAGTTGCATATCTATCTTCCTAGATCATATCAGATTGTTCTACAGTGAAGATTTACAGTCATTTTTTTCATCATTATGAATTTAGTGCCTATGTCAAAGGCAATGGTGGCTACTTGTTCCTGTGCAACTATAATTCCCAACAACTGCAATCAATATAGCCAGTGCAAGGGATGACAGAAATTGCAGTGCAGCAAGCCTTCAGGACTACAAATGTTTTATCTTTGTTTTATAGAATAATATTATTACAACAGTGAATGTCTGACACCTCATAATCGTCTTTGTTTTATAGAATAACATTATTACAACAGTGAATGTCTAACAGTTCATAATCGTCTACAACATTTCCCCTTATACAACTTCTGCGGTAGAAAAAGATTTGATTGAAACAAGTTAAAGTCCTGCATTCATAGAATAACAAATCAAATTTATAATAAATGAAGAAGAATTAAAAGTACTTGAAACTCCTATGCTTAAGGACCTGATTACAAGGAATATTGGCTACTAAGGAGTTATATAAATAATGCATCCCAAATCTTATTAGCTATTTATATACCTCCCCTGCAAGTCTTGAAGCTGGTTTATTTGCACCATGGGCAGCATAGCCCTGTTTACGTGCTGAAGTAGCTGTTTCTAAAATAATTAGACAAAGTGTACATTTCAGTGTGTTTATGAATGGTAACAAAGCTAAAGTATTTCAATCTGATCAGATGCAAATAATTTTAGAGCTGTTAGAAAGCCACAGCCTGTCCTAAAACAATTTGGAGTCCAGTCCGGTGCTCAGACTTGTATATGCTTCATTTGGCATAAAATTATTCAAGGTCGGCATTACAGCCTCATCATTTCCCTGTCAGATGACAGATGAGGCTGATGGCTTATGCTTCAGCTGTCACCAGAGCACCCATGAAGAACTAGCAAGCAGCTAGTTCTATTTTAAAGACCAAATCTTACTGTCTTGCATGGTCTAACAGCACAGATGTTCAGCTACATTATCTTCAGATGCTTGTTCTACATTGACTAAGACAGGGATCGCTCACCAGTTCAGGTGAACGATATAATATTTTTGGCATGAAAGCCAATGGGTTTTTAAACAAGTATTAAAATCTAAGTAATTGAAAATCTGCAAGATTGTATGATCTCTCTACTGAAATATGCTTTCTTATACGAAAACTCAAAAGTTATCACGCAAGACCAGGAAAACTATACGAGGTTTGATTTTTTTTTTTTCAAATTAAACTTTGAAAAATAAGGGTTTGAAACTTGCCTCTGTCCTCAACCAATGATGTCTTCTTGGACAAACTGTTCCTTCTCAGACCCATTCTATTATACAGAAAGGACAACACTAACATATAGTACAAGGTCACTCTAAGGACATGGTCAGATGCAAAAAGAGGACAAGACTGAAGAGGGCATTTTCAAAAGCATAAGTTGTCATCCAGGAAAATTATGCATTTCAAAGGGCTTCAAGTTCTACATTCAGGGCTATAGAGGACATAAAATATTGTCATTTTGCATAAGTCACTTGCAATTTTGCATACATCATTATAAGAAGTACTAAAAATCATAAGCTTCAAATCCGACTACACACAAGAACCTAAATGTGGATGTGGAATAATTCCATCACATATTTAGTTTAATACAGGGATCAGTCTTGTCATCAAAACTCTGTGTGGATTTCCAGGAATAAATTAGAAATGGTTGCAGCAGAACGCAAGCCAACGAGAAGACCTGCTGTTCATAATTCTTCTCCAAACAAAGAGAGGACTTGAGACTGTCCACAATTGCTCCAGGTAGTTGTTTCTCCTCCTGCAAAATAGTGGTCTCCAGTGGGTTTAGAGCTCTGAGAGATGAGGAAATAGTCATGTTGCTCAAACCAGATTGGTGCCTTTAAAAGAACATTGGGTTCGCATACTTCCTTTTTTAAGGAAGTGAAGGGTATTTCTGACAAGGAACTCAGAAGTTAATTTTAAGAGTTTCCGCCATTATAGATAGACTGTCTTTTAAAAAAAATATTATGGAAGAGGATTTATAGACAAAACAGACTGATCTGGAAATGGATTTTAAAATGACAGTCTGAAAAAATGATATCCAAAATTTGCTACAGTGGATATGCACGTGAAACCAGCTGAAATTTTAATAATAAAAAGGGATATACAAATAACAAACCAAAAGAGTGACTTAGATAAGTTTCCTATATCGGACTTTCAAAGGAGATATGTTTTGAAGAATTCTGTGGTAAGGGATAAAGAAAAAAGTAGATCAAATTCCATGATAATATTGAAGAAATTAAAGCAGTGTTTCAATTGCCAGAATGCCCCAGCTAGATGCTCTCTGAATAATTCTGGGAATTAAAGTTCATGCATCTTCAAGTTGTCAAGGTCGAGGAACACGAGATTAAAGATTAAGATTGTTAAAAAGAAAAGAAAAAATATATGAAATGTGTTTATTTGAGCAAGGTTAAAGTAGATATGTTGCTATTTTTATTAACTCTTAATGGATTTTTTTTTGCTGAATCGGACTGAACAATAGAGGCTTTAAAGTCAGACGAAGAGACCCGAACGTATTGGTAGCATCACACTGCAATGAACAAGGACATACATTCAATTTTGCAGCTACTAAGATTGTTAGCTGAGCAGGTACAAAAGTAGACAGGGAAATGACTGAAGCCTGGGAAATAGGCCCCTTGTCAATCAACTAAGTGCTGATTCACCACCAGCTTATCAGGTACTAAGGACCTGAGGACTTGGCAGCTAAAAGAAACAACAGCTAACGACTTAGTAAGTTGGCTATCAACACCACAATCAACAATTTTTTAAAAAAAGCCACACACAATCAGGCACCACATAAATACTACACAACACATAGAATAGAAAGCATACATTCCATTAGAGAAAGTTCCCTCAGGATGGGCTCCACCACGAGTCTAAAAGCTCAGAAAACTAAACCTCTGGTCCCGGTGTCTGACCCAGATTGGATCCCGCAACATTATCCTGGGACTCGTATAGTTGCCTTCATTCACTTTAAGAATCTGTTTATATATAAGAGATGAGATACGGAAAGAAGAGATTAGCTGTATTTTAAGAAAGAATGATAAGTTATTAAAATTCTGTATACTTGGGATGAAGAGATAAGTCATTTCTTTATATATATTTTTTCTTTCTTTTATATTTTTTCTCAATGGTTCCTTCTTTTTAAAGTTTCTTTATATATTTATATATTTCTCCTTTCTGCACTTTCTACTCTTTCTTGCTATTCTTTTATTTTTAGCTTCTAATTAGTTATCTTTTTAATTTATCTGTTTAATAAAATTACTATTAATATAAAAGAACTATGCAAATAGACTTATCAGTTATAACTTTTTTCCTTCAATATTTTCCTACAATAGCTGTATCTAATTCTTAGGGACTGCCTGCACAAGTCCCTCTGGTTTTCTTGGCAAAATTTCCCAGAAGTGGTTTGCCATTACCTTCTTCCTAGGGCTGAGAGGGAGAATGGCCAAAGATAACCCAGCTAGATTTGTGGGACAAGAATTCATGGTCTCCAGATTTCTAGCCTCATGCCTTAATCACTGCACCAAACTGGCTCTCATCCATTATAGTAGCAATTAATTAAACTAAGATCTTAACAATATTCAAAGTACGCATATTATATTAATAAGGAAAATCTCAAACTGGGCATAAATGAACTTTCTCTTATTGCTTCTCATACTTAAAAAAACTGAAAAGAAAACCTTTTAATGCTGAAGCAATTATTCTGGAGGTGAGCATTCAAAAGCCAGGGTTCAGACTAAGATATGTTATTTTTGAATTAATGACCATACTACACAGTCCTCTGAGTACTTACTCAAGACCTTTTCCAGATGCTGTAATTTTCCTCAAAAGGCTATTCAGCTAAGGCTGAATTAACCAAATTCCATTATCGCAGCAGGCACTTCATCGGCTATTGTACGGAACTGCTATTCACTACAATAGCACTTAAAAACAGTAGATGTATTTCCTGGAAAATTAATTATTAAATAATCATTCTTCCAAGAAATAACTCTGCTGCACCTGTTTTGCTATAAGCACACTACGGTGCTAGAAAGTGGCAAGTAGGAACGGTGTGAGGATGTCACAGGCATTTACCAAGTCCTTCTATTATGGCATTCTTTCTGTCCTTTAAAAAGCTTTGAACTTGCCTTTGTCCACCTCTCTTGATGTTTTTACAATGCATGTGGGCAGCATACTTATTTTAAATATAGATGTATTACATATTCAATTGCTGCTATGTACAATAACATCCTGCTTCTCAGGGACATCATTTCTAATGGCTGATGCAAACAAAAAGCCAGAAAACACAGGAAAATTTTGCCCCACTGCAATGGGGGCAATTTAAAAAGTCACTGAGAATTTTTTGAAGGTTCTGCTGGAGAAACAGTATTCTTAAGACAGAAAACCCCTGTTTCCCCATGTTTCTTTGATTCTAGAATGCTTGGCATCAACCAAGTGCCTGTTTGGATTATCAGTTTGGTAGGGATGCCCAAAGCAGCAGCATTTCATTAATCAGTTAAAATTTGATGGAGAAATGCTGTGCAACATTTCCATTAATTAGTTAACACTTAATTGCCTCTCAGCCTCAAAACAGTCCAGGCAAACCAACCCCACACAGAAGCTTATCATTAAAATCAATTTGGCAGGAAACAACGGCAACAATGGAATTTGATTTGGCAGGATGTTAGCCTTTAGATTTATATAAAAAACCACACACACACACACACAAAACACTCTTCCCAAGGTGGTGTTCTAAGTGCCTTTACTTAGAATTAAGTTCGGTTGACAATGGGATTCTGTCCTTTACCATTTCCAATTATGAATGTTTACGATTACGAAGCAGGCTCTTGCATTTTGTTTTGCTATATTTGCCTGGATTTGTCAGCAGTAGCTGAAGTGTGTTTTAACAGATGGGCCGCGTAGCAAACTGCAGGCTGTAAACCAGGGAGCTGGCTGGAATCCGCACTGAGCGACACTGAACGGAATGCTCGTAAAGTTCATGGACACAGGCAGACTCAGACTTGTACACAATTCCGGAGAAGAGAACACACACATAGTACACACACAGTAGCCAATCTCTCCCCACCCCCCAACCCTTACCAACCCAGGGGAAGTTCAAGACTTGGCATTCAGAACTGCATTCTTGTTACACACATTATGGCCCGTCATTTGGCATAAACAAAGGAAGGCAAACAAGAAAACTACATCCATATCATTCATCTCTCCAGAGGCATTTACATGCACTCATACAAAGAAGCAAGCAAGCAATACGCAGAAATACTATCTGACAAGGGCTAGCACTGACATTTGCTTGTCAACATTTAAAACATTTGCACATTGGGGGGGGGGATTCAGATGCAACTCTCCAAAAAGGAAGAAAGAACAAAATAAGCTGTAGAAATAAAGGACAGTTCCTTTCTTCCTCCCCTCCTGCCTTCCCCCCCATTCTTGACAGTTGCTATTCTAGGACAGAAGGAAAAGACAGATCAAGGTGGGGTGACATTTTAGCTCAGGCTATTTAGCTTCTGTCAGCTTGTTTTTTCAACTAAATTGTTGCCATGGGAAGGGTTATATTTGTATACACAAGGGCATGCCCTCTTTTAATATATAGGTGGGTTCACTATGTAATCAAAATGCACAGGCTTGCATTTAAAACACAAGTTTTCCATCGCATCTGTCAGTTTCAGAAGCTTTTCTACACATCCGCATTTTTCTTTAGGGAAGACAATTATCCAATTACAGTCAGAAACCATTCACAGCGCTGGTTAAGCCTCCCTAACCTATTCCCCCTTGGAGTCACCGAATCGACACCTAAATATTGGGATGATGATTATTGCAAAGTGGAAAGAGAAGTCACTCTTTTTTAGGGGGAAAAAGTTTTCCTCTTTTGGATCCTACCCACTTGTAACTAATTTTATTTATTTTCCCCACCGTCTATTATTTCTATACGATCCTACCAGAAAAACTAAATCACGCCGGGTTATTTTTTGTCTGTCAAATGACAGAATGAAGGGGACAGAAGGTAACAGGGTTACCGCCTCCCCCCCATAGCAATCTTTCCCCATTATTATTACTACGCGGAGCCCACTGACAATATTATAGATGGAGAGTAAGTTGTAAGAACAGTTAGCAACCCCAAATTTGGCGGTGGCAGTGCAAACTCCGGTCTCTGAGCAACTGAAGCCCAAGCCTTCTAGTCCAACCGAGAGAGACCGATCGCCTAAAGCCGAGAGAAACCCCGGGGCCTGATGCGGGGACTCACCCTCCTCCGGCGCTCGCACACCCCCTGCTCATTCCTCGGGAAGGGTCCCGCTCTCAAGCCGCCGTCCTCCCGGCTTTGGGCAGCCGCATCATTCGCCCAAGCCGGCTGGAGGGACAGGGATCCCAACACGCAGAGGCGTCCCTCTCGCCCAGCCCCTGCCAATTCATTGACCTCTTAGCGAGCGCGGCTAGCCTCGGCTACGCGGCCAGCAGAGGGAAGACCGGTGGGGGGGAGGGGAGGGGGCGGGGCGGACTCTGCAGAGTGACAGCCGCCGGTTTCTGCTCGCCCGGCTGGGAGCATCGGACTGGACAAGGGGCGGGCGGGAGCTAGAAGGAGAGCGGGAGGACAGCTGGCCTTTGGGAGGAAGGGGACCCCTAGTGGACAGAGGGCGGAAGCGCAGATGGCATAGGTCATCGGGCCAAGCGTCAGGTAGAAAAAGCATGGTGGGAGCTGGGGAGGAGGCTTCGTCCGGTCGCTGCATTTGCTGGGAGGCTGCCGTTTCTCGCCGTGGCTTTCCAGGCGGCAAGGGCAAATATTCGTTTGGCGGAGCACTGGGTGTGGCATCGCTACTCCACACTGAAAGAGAGTCGTTTCTTTCAGAACTGAACTTCTTGCATCTGCCGAAATGTTGCTTTGTGCACCTGAGTTTATTCCCCCCCCTTTCTTATATTATTTGAGTGTTTTAAAATATTGATTTATTAGGAATTTTGTTGAGGCTTTTATTTTGTATCCCTATGTATGGCGGTCTTAGTTTTGGCTGTGAAGCCACTAAAGTAGCTGGACGCAGAAGGAACTGCTGTAGTTTAAAACAAAAATACAAGCTGAACTGCATTTTAAGAAATGGTTTTAAATGCAAATAAAGACTTGAAACGAGAAGTTCTCACATATTTCTGAAGAACTATGGTGTAATGGCTACAGATTGCTTAGCTAAGGTTCAAATGACTTCTCCCAGATCCTCATTGGTCTCAGTATCTTAATCATGGTTGGCTTTTAGCTGATTTTTTAAAAAGCCAAGTCAAGTCGGACCTTGGATAAAACCGGTACAAAATCCCAAGGCTATAATAAACTAAACTATAAGAGCCGAACACACACACCTTGGGAGAACAATGGCAACCTATTGCCATGTTGCTGCCAAATATGCTACCTAGATTTAAGTATTTACTTTTTTCCTATTTACTCTGTTCATTAACCACTTTTTGGTCCTTAAAATTAGCCTCCACCATAGGAGTCTTCATCAATACTTTTTGCAAGTGCAAGAAAAATGTCACATAATGTCTCAGAAAACCAACAAGTTTATGAAACAGAACTTACCATTGCAGAATTCATTTTGCTTTTTCTTCAAATGGATTGTCCTTCTATAATGCTTATATCTTCACCCATCTATGTAAAACAAGCTACCGATGTACTTTCTGGTTTCTCTCTTGTTCTATTCCTGTGTAATCACTGAAGCTGCAATAATTCTCCAGATGATATCTCCAGCTACTGTATGTTCTGTTTCTGTGTATCAGTCTGCATTGATTTAAGGAAACTGACATTGAGGAAATACAGTTGCATGCAAAACTGGTCAAATTTATGTTGCAATGAACCCTTAAGTGAATATCATCTCACACAACCACATCCATGGCACAAAAAAAGTAAACACAGCTTCTTTCTGCACTTTCAGGACAGACAACACTGTGTGCAATTGTTTACAGATACAAAATTTAAAAAATAGTGAATATGGCAGATTTCAAGAATTTCATATAACTTCCTAAAAGTGCTCTTTGCTGTTGAAATTTGGAAGAATACCCATACATATATTTTCCCTTCTTTGTAAGAATGAACTATCTTTACTTTCAAAAGTTGAGGCAGCTGTTTAACATGGTTGTTGAAAGTTGATAGAATAAAAATCACAACCTGAGAACTTAGAAATGTCAGTGTTTTGTCATCTGTGGGGTTGTCTTCCTCTGGCTGATTTTAAGCCTAATGAGTCAGTCACACTTTGGAGATTTAACACTCTATAGTAAAAATAAGTGTAATGAATCACCTGGAAGGATGTTTGTAGGTTTGCACCTGCCAAATTTACTATTTTATTTTGATTCTGAAAACACCCACACATAAATACTAATTACACATTTAAATTGCATACCAATCTCATATTTGTAATTTGTACTCTGTAGAAGCTGTACAACTTCTATTCCCTTAAAGGATTCATTGAAACCTTTAATCTGACCACCACTTTTGTTTGTAACTTTGTGTACGTTTTATATATTTAGTTTGTGTAACTATCACAACCAAAGTGATTCTGGGCAGCATACAATAAAGTGTGTTGATGATGACACAATAAAGTGTATGTTGTCATTTTCATCATTTTTAAGCCATTGCCTATCCACTGCAGAATTATTATTATTATTATTATTATTATTATTATTATTATTATTATTGGACTTGTATGCCCCTCTCTGCAAGGACTTGGGGTGGCTCACAATTAAAACACAGTAGTACAAACAATAAATATTTAAAAGAAAATTAAATCAAACAAGCCCAATCTTTAAAACCCAATTAAAATAATTTTAAAAAACCCTGGAGGTCAGTCCAGCCTGGCCTGTTCAAACAACCAGGTCTTTAGATGGCGGAAGGAGCGAAGATCAGGAGCCAAACGGAGCTCCAGAGGGAGTTGGTTCCACAAGGCGGGGGCCACAACAGAATAGGCCGTTCCCCGGGGCACCACCAGCCGACATTGTCTAGCCGAGGGTACCTCGAGGAGTCCCCGTCTGTGCACACGCACAGGGTGATCGGTGTTTGATATTGGCAGGAGACGCTCCCGCAAGTACCCTGGACCCATATCGTAAAGGACTTTGAATGTTAACACCAACACCTTGAATCTCACCCGGAGGGCAACCTGCAACCAATGCAGCTCGCACAGGAGGGGTGTAACATGGGAGTATCGGGAAACTCCCATCACAGCCCAGCGCATTCTGCACCAGCTGAAGCCTCCGGATGGTATGCAAGGGAAGTCCTAAGTAGAGAGCGTTGCAGTAGTCTAGTCGGGAAGTCACAAGTGCATGAGTGATCGTGCGAAGGGCATCTCGGTCCAGATATGGGCGCAACTGGCGAACCAGTTGGACCTGGGCAAAAGCCCCCCTGGTCACGGCCCCCACCTGCTCCTCCAAACTAAGATGTGAATCCAGGACTCCCAGGTTCCGGGCCCTGTCCACAGGGGGCAACACCTCTCCTCCTATGACCAAAGATGGAATCAATTGACTGGGCCGAGATGCCTGTACGCACAACCACTCAGTCTTAGCTGGGTTGAGCTGCAGTCCGTTCCTGCCCATCCAGATCCGTATCGCATCCAAACATTGGGTCATCACGGAGAGGGCATCACTGATTTGGTTTGGGGTGGAGATATACAGGTGGGTATCATCAGCGTACTGATGATACCTCACCCCAAACCATGGATGATCTCACCCAGCGGCTTCATGTAGATGTTGAACAGGAGGGAAGAGAGGACCGACTCCTGAGGGACCCCACATGTGAGTGCCCTCAGGGCTGACCTCTGCCCTCCTGCCAACACCGATGCAAGCGCCCCGAGAGGTAGAACCACTGCAAAACAGTGCCCCTCACTCCCAATCCCCCGAGGCGCTGCAATAGGATACCATGGTCGATGGTATCGAAAGCCGCTGAGAGATCTAACAGGACTAGGACAGGGGAAAGTCCCCTGTCCCGAGCCCTCCAGAGATCATCCATCAGCACGACCAATGCCGTCTCCGTGCTGAACCCGGGTTGGAAGCCCGACTGATACGGATCTAGATAGTCCGCTTCCTCCAGGAAAAGCGGAAACTGCTGAGCCACCACGCTCTCAACAACCTTCGCCAAAAAACGAAGGTTGGAGACTGGACGGAAGTTGTTTAAAACGGCTGGGTCCAGAGCAGGCTTCTGAAAACCTCTTCCACGTGTTTCCAACCAATATGGTTTTGAGCTTTCTTTTGCCAATTTGGGCCTGCAACATTTGCTGATGTTGTTGCTCCATTTTGTTTTAGGTCTCTTTCATGTACACTTTTTATCAAACGGGATCCATTCTATGACTGCCTTGGTTCATCTGCCATCAGTTCTTCTTGCTATGTGAGCAGCCCATTTCCATTTCCATTCTTTTACTCTCTTGATATTGTATATTTTTGTTTGTTCTCTAATCCATGTGCAGGTTTTTCTATCTTGCCTTGTATAAGCCGATCATGTAACTTTTCATGGCTCTTTGCGCCACTTGTAGCTTTTGAATCGATTGAGGTTAGTGTCCAGCTTTCACTGGCATATGTTAGAACAGGTAACAACACACACCAATTGAAAACTCATGCATAAAATGTTTATGTATTCTTCTAAAAAAAATTGCAGGTTCGTTATGGAAATATCAATAAAACATGGGCATGTAAGCATACTACAGGTTGTGTTCTGAATATGTCCTTTGTGTACATGACAGAGTTGCACATGGATAATAATAATTCTTCTAGTAGTCAGAACTCTCAATAAAATGGCATTTGAGAGGACAGGCACTACATGTATATAAACAAACCAATCTTAATTTTATGTTAAGATTGGGAAGACTGTTTCCTCTTCTGAAGATGTCATTCGCCGATTGTATTGCAAGCACTTAAAGCTGATTAAAAGCTGCAGTAGTAGTTGATACGCTAGGCAATACATATTGTATATGCATAGACTGCAGCTGTATACATAGAAAGGGTAGGCTCCATTAAACCAAAGCTGAGTTCATTAAGGACATAGCTATTCTTTTCTTACACACTTTTTTGTGCTGAGCTCAGCCTAAGTTTTCCGTTCAGCTGCTGTAAAGAGGATATTTCATAATACAGACCACTTATGAAGATGAATGAGTCCACAACTTTAGTATGCTTTACTAATTTAAACTGTTGTAATGAAATAACACAAATAATAATCAGAGGAACTGGGAGCATCAAAGCATTGGGATGAATAAGGGGAACAAAAGATTTAAAGAGCGCAGAAGGGAAAGTACAAAAGGATTATATTAATCTCCATTTACCAACATTTTGTCATTGCCAACTACCTTTACCAAAAGCCAACAATTAAATTCCCTACTGAAATATTTAATTTTTAGTGTTAATATCCTTTTAAAGATATTCAAGGCTGTTGGGAAAACAAGGGTTCTTTGAGCAGTTCTTTGGAACACAAATTAGAAAAAGCCTTCAATCAGTTTAAGCTAGCCAGAGACACGGTTTGAGTACTGCTGTGTACAGCATCAAGGCTTTATATAAAGTGCACTTATACTGATTATGATAACCTCTCTGCTTGTTGTGTCTATTAAATTTCCATGGGAGTAAAAGCAAATCACATCAGAGGCTATCACACACTGCTGTAGGCTTTTACCTCTTGGATCCACTTCTATGTATATTTAATGAGGCATCATTAACTAATAAGCCTCTAATGAAAGACCAATTATGAGGAAATAGAGATCACAGAACTGGAAAAGACTCTGAAGATAATCTATTTCAACGATCCACCTATTTATCTTTTTTCCAATATAGCCAAAAGGACTTTGGTCCAAATGCTGTTACTACTAGGGTAGCATTTGAAATTTTTGATTGGCTTCCAGGAGCCATCAGAAAGAACACAAGCATTCTCACAAAGAGTGACCAGTTCTCATGGACATGTAGTCCTCAACTTATGATCACAACCAAGTTCAACATTTCTGTTGCTAAGTGAGTCATTTGTTAAGTGAGCTTTGCCCCATTTTATGACCTCTCATCACAATTGTTAAGTGAATCCCTGCCGTTCAGTTAGTAACACCGCAGTTAAGTGAATCTGGATTTCTCCACTGACTTTGCTTGTCAGAAGATTGCAAAAGGGGATCACATCACCCATCATAAATATGAGTCAGTTGCCAAGTTTCCGAATTTTGATCATGGGACCATAGGGATGCTGCAATATTTAGTAAGTGTGAAAAACAGTTGTAAGTCAGGTTTTTTTTACAACAGTTGCTGTTGTAACTTTGAACAGTCACTAAACAAATGGTTGTAAATTGAGGATCACTGTGCTGTCTTTAAAATATAGGCAAGCTCTCTCAATTTGAAACCTTCCGGATGCTCTGAATTCCAAGCCAAGAGAAGAATGGAAGTTTTGAAATTTATTTATTTATTTATTTTATTTTATTAATAGGACTTATATGCCAGCATATTTATATCCAGCATATTTAAGAAGAAAAGGCTGCTATACAACTTTAGCCTAAGAATAAAATTATTGTTAGCTATGCAAACTGATACCAAACAAAAGTTATATAATGTTTAACAATAAATATAAGAATGAAGATGAAATCAACAGTAAGCTTGCTTGGTTTCAGGTTGTTTCAATTATTTAATTATGCACCATCGTGCCTACCGTCTCTGTCCTATTGTCCCCATTTATTCATACCTATTTCCTGTATTCTTACTCATGTTTATACTTATATCTATTACCTTGCAAGTGATTGACAAATCAAATAAATCAAATAAATCAATAAATAAAATTATTTTAGGACCAAGCCTTATGCTGCTTCAATTTTATTAATACAATTATATTCTGTTGTATAGTAGTAGCATAAAGTCTAAAGTGTGTGTTGTGTTTACTGTGAAGAACATAGTCAACATAGTCAATATGAAATAAATATCAAATAATCATCAAACAAAACTCTGATAGTTGATTACAAAATTTGCAGGGTGATTTTGTTTGTACAGAAGGCAATAAAAATGATCAATGCAATCCTTATGGCTTGCAATTAAATATCTTCATTTTTCTTCATTTGTTTCTTGCATCTTGTAATTCTAAATTCAAAAGATGATTTTCTAGTTTTTGTTTATCTACTTGATGCTTCATTAAAAATTTCCCATTCAGATGAAAGACAGGTATTTCGTACTTGTATTTTTCAAGCCAGACTGAATGATTAGGTAGAGTTATATCTATTTCCTCCAAAGTAAACTGTAAAAACAAAAAACAGAAACAAATGGACAATAAAATAGCTAGCAGCCAAACATTAGAAAAGCATAGTAATAAATCATACTAAAAGAATTGAAGTGATCTCACTGAAAATCTATGTAGGTTGTAAAGCAATACTTATGTTGAAAAAAAACTGATTAGCTTTATTTTTTTCAGCAAGAATTTTTGAATGATTTGAATAAGAGGATTTGGGGACCCCAGTAAGCACTGCTACAGATAAAAATGTCAGGAGAAACAGTTTCCCAATTTGTCCACAGAGGCACTTACAAATGAACAAGTGATTTTGAAATACGCCAGCAGTGTGATGAAAGTCTGCATATAGCCTATATTTGCACAATTTGCACTGCAATTCAGTCAATCATATTTTAGCCTAGCATGTTGGAAGAATGCAGCTCATAGGATTAGTTTATATTCCCTGAATTATGGCTCATTATGGTGAACATAATCACTCTTGGTCTTTTTTTGTCAAGCATCCTAGATAACCTTTGGCTATGTCCATGTGAATTATTCCTATTGGTTTTGTAAGTGGCAACTGTGAGTCACTTATAGAAGACATGCTTATTAGGCTGGGGAGATTTCAATTGCTTCCATTTGGGAGGACAAAAGACTTGTAAAATGGCAGTGGGGAATAAAATGCCCTAATTAGATCTGATTTCAAATTGTTTTCTGGAATGATCTCATCTCCATGTTTGAGCCCTATAGTGATTAGGGCTTTCTTGCTTCCTACCTCCCAATATTATTCTAGGGCAAATCAGCCCTGTGTGGTTGGTCCAATAATCTTCTGGACCCATTATACATAGAAGGTATTATTTCCTGGAGGCCTTGGAACAGAATAAATAAAGAATAAAGCAAATTCAGTGAGTTGAGTCTAGTAATTAATGGAAACATTTGTCTTGAACTAACTACATGTTTGCCAAATTTTCAGTGCACAGTCAGATTTCTTTTGCTGTCATTCCAGTTTCAGAAAATCGTTACACTAACTCATTCCTACTTAACGAAGCACCAGTTTTAGCAAATTTCTAAATAGGAAAAAGAAACAATTAGACATTTTATAGGAAGGAAATCCCATCGATTGGGATTCTAACTATATTTTTAGAAAAGCAATTAATATAACTTCCAGGCTATTTAAGATAGCACCCCCAACTTCTGCTTCAGTAATAGCCTTATCTGTGTATCTGTGTATCTTAACCATTTAAATGGACAAAATCAAAGCCATGAAGATTTTGAGGCAATTATTTTAGTAGGTATTGTAATACATGACACTGAATTATTTTACCATGAAATATTTCCAATTTTAGTATTTATGAAGCACTATTGATAACAATTAAAGTCTCTTGGTGATTTACAATAGAACGTGCTATCACAATTAAAACCAAAGATACTAAGAACAGTTAGAAGCAAACAAAATCAACAATTAAGCATTGTTTATTTAAAAGATACATGGCAAGGCCAGTGGTGGTATTCTACCGGTTCAGCCTGGTTCAGCCAAACTGGTAGCTCTGAGAATCATCTGTGAGCAAACTGGTTCACTCCGATGATCAGCTGCTGGGTCCGCCCGCCCAGGCTCTATTCTGACCTTTATTTTCTAGTTTTCAAGCTCAGGTGCTTCACATGGCACAGTGGATTGCCGCACATCAGCTGTTTAACACACAGGGAGAGGGTAGGATTGCAGGATAAGGTCAGTAGCAAACCCTCTGTGTGTGTGTGTGCAAAGCACGCACTCACTGAACTGGTTGTTACACTGGTTGAATCACACCCGAGCCACGCCCATCAAGCCACACCTACAGAACCAGTAGTAAAAAAATTTGAATCCCACCACTGGGCATAGCCTTTTTAAAAGCCAACAAAGGAGCTAAATCTCTTAAAGCAGCAAGGGGTATATGCCAAAAAGAGGAAGACAGCTCCAGAGAAAGATTAATGGAGATACAGCCAGAATAGCTCATTGTATCATATAGAAATTTCTATTTCTATTTATAATTATATAAATATAATTTATATGTTAATATATAATTTATATTCTCCCAAGAAGCCTAAATGAGGCTTCCAAAACAATTTTTAAAACTTTGATGTAGAGTTTTCCAACCAAGATCATCATCATCTTTTTCAAAAAGGTCAGTTAAATCTAAAGAGAAAGTAGAGACAATATTTGGGGAATTACATAAGAGTGTCCAATCTTTTTATTTGCAACTATAAATAGGAATAAACTTGATTTATAAACCAGAACATATAAAGAATTTGATGTATTTTACAGAAATCATAAAGTTTGCAACATATTATTAAAATAATGAGTGCTTGTAATAAATGTCTGTGTTAACCACTAGGTGAAAAGATTTATATCACACCATATTTATCCATCATTATTTGTCTGCTGGTAGATTTTATTTATACGGTTCAACAAGAATGATTTACCCATAAGAAGTGTTGGATTATACATTTATATTTATATTAACATTTTTTGAAGGCAGCAATAGAAAAATGGTTTCACTGGAAAAGGCTGTTTTTGGAAAAAAGATATGGGAACTAATGCCCTAAAGCAAATTGGCAGCTGGTGCATAAATATAATGTCCAGCAATAACATATTTGCTTTGAGCACTTCTGGAGACCAGCTTGACTAGACTTATGAACACGATAATTTTATTGCACAAATTATAACTATCTATTGGGAAAGATGTGATTTTTCTCACTGCTATAGTCATCGCTGGATCTTCATAACTTCAGAATTGAGCTGTTTTGGGGGTTAAACTTGAAAGCTACTATTTGATTCCATAGGAAGTATCAGAATCCCTGTGTAGGTTAAAATTAATGCTCCTTCGTTTTGGTGCCTACAACACTGGATTATTTTGACTGGTTTACCCATTGAAAGTTTATTATGGAATAATCTGTGTTGTCTGTGTTTTTATTCTTTTAGTAAGATACCAAAGATACAGACTAGATTAGTAGACTTATTCAATCTGTGGCATACCCTACTAAGACCATACCATGAATGGGGTCAAGAGGAAGGGAAAGGCCAGGAAAGTTAATGAGATCCTCAAAAACAGGAAGAAAATTGAATGAACAAAAGGCAGTGTATGAAGTGACATATGAATATGGCAGAAGTAAGGATGATTTGCAGGGACAGAAAGCTTTGAAAAATTATGCAAAAGAGTATTGGCGTTAGTTTTCGCTATACTGCCTTTTCATTTCTTTCTCGGGCCTTTAACATCTTTGGCCTAGTACTTCTTTAGTCCTTTTCTGTGTTTTGTATAACGTTGTTTTACCCTGAAAAGGAATGGTATGATTGGTAATCATATGAAAGCAAACAGAATAAATTGGGCTTCTCATAATATTATTACTTTGTATTAATCCAGTTTTAAGAAAGCCATTTTAAAATGTTTGATGAATTAAAAAAACAAACAAATTACATCAGATTATTTTTTGGCAGTTTATTCAATTCAAGCATTTCTAATTTACTGTGTTTTGTCCAGATGCTATTGCTGCTTCTGATGTTCCATAGTGGTAAGAGCAGTTTATCAACTTTGGCATGTTTATATTGTGTGGATTTCAACTCCCAGAATTCCCCAGTCAAACACTGGGTTAGAAATTTAAGATGAGTTAAACATGTTCTGATTCCTTCTTTTAAACGTTGTTTGTTGGTGTTTTGCTTAAGCAAAGGACTGTATTAACTTACCTTGTCTTTATATGGTTCAAGCATCATTTTGGCTTCTTCACATAAAGGACAGGGATACTTAAAAAGGGGAGAAAAAAAGCAGACAGTAATGAAAAGTAGCACAGGCTACATAAAGCTTCTTAACATGCTCTCAAACCATTTTGACAATATTTTTCAGCATCAGTTGACATTGAATTCTGTATCCTGGATTAAAGGGGAACAATGAGAGATACGGCACTGACAGAATTATCTATCCTATTTCAGAAGGCAACCCTGAAATAGGATAGATAACCTAACCCTGGAATATATCCTGGCAATATTTTTTCCCGTCATGTCCTTATAATGCTGGCTTCCAAGGTCATTCTGCTCTGGGCAATGGGAAAGTTATATTCTTTGAAAATGCCTTCTTCCCTATACCTGCCAGGCCTCTGAACCAATTCCTGGTTCAGGCACCTGGATAATTTAAACAGCAGCTCTCAGTGATGGCAGTTGAAGGGGTGCATAATGAAGGAGGAAAGAGATACCCAGTTTTTTATTAATTCGTGGCGCAACTTTTCCTACACCTCTCAGCTCTTCTTTTCAATACAGATTTGGTGATTCTCTGGAATTGTGATAAAATCCATATCCAAAAGGAGCCTGATAATCTGTTTCGGCACAAGTGGTTTGTGCAGCTGTATTCAAAGGTAGCCCAAATTTGGATGGTACCAAGCTTCTTTGGAACACAGGTTCAATTATTTCAAAATAATGCCAAAACCCTGTCCAAAAGGGACCTAACTATCCAATGTTATCAGTTGGCTGGTAACAATTGCTAAGAGAAGAGGAATGCATTGTTTTAATGCAGCATTTGTAAATAAAAACAGCATTATTTTCCAGCATCGTGCCTGTGGCAGAATGGCAGAATACAGCTTGCCAGAATTATGTTGTCTAGTTTTCTGCCAATTCAAAGACCAGTGGGTAGAACTTGTAAAGAGCCCACAAGTGATTCATCATTGCTCTACAGCAAGAATAAATGAAATGAGGCAATACCATTTTAAAATTAGCTAATTCATGGGGGGAAAGGGGCCAATACCGACAGTCCCCAATGTCCTTTCTCACGCTGCAAGAGGAGAAGGTGAAGTCAAATATTTAGTGCATTCACTTATAGCACCCTGTAACAGAAGGCGCATGCAAACACATTTCATTGAGCTCAATGAAGTGTACAAATAGAGTTCAGGCTCTGCATTTAACTGCAGCTTCTTACTGTTTTTAAAGACAGGTCTTATCCCATATATATACAGTGGAAAAAAGATGCATGCTAAATATTTAATCCATATCTGCTTTTAGCTTGCAGCACATTGGTAGGGAACCTGCAGTCCTATATGTGTTGTTGAACTTCACCTTTCAGCAGTCCCATCCCGCATGGCTAATGATCATGCTAGCAGCATCTAGAAAACCCTAGGTTCCCATCCGGTGAGGCTTTCTCAAAATAAAGTAAAAATGGAAGGTAGTTCTGGAGGACTAGGTAAGGAAAGAGAGACATTTTTTTCTTTGCCTCACCTGCAGCCAACATTATTTTTTTGACAATGTAAGTCCAAGATGAAGGAACGTAATAGCCTTCATGGACTTGATTTCCTCTCACGGTGAGGTTAAAATTCAGCTTCCTAGGTTATTCTCCCTCTGCAAGCAAATATAAGCCTGACAGGATAGGAATTAAGTCCACAGATGGCAGAATTCATCTTGCCAAGGGTTTATGTAAATCTTCAAAATCATCATGTTCAAACTCTTTCCAGGTTAACACCACTATGTGTTGCTCTTATCACTTCTTGGTTTCTATTCAGCCGACTTCTAACTTTGAGCTGATGCAAGTAATTTAACTGCAAATAACTCTTCTAAGAACTCACAAGAGACTATTTATGTTAATAAGACTATTAATTAACCTATCCTTTCCTAAAAGAGTCTGGGTCACTTTGAAAAAGGCCTGTACATATGCAAAGGGGACAGAGAAGAAATTTCTGCTTCACCGCAAGATGTAGCCATGAACCTAGGTCAATATTGTGTTTGGTTAGATTTACACCTTGCCATGCACCATCATCTCCTCTGGCACTTTATCTCCAAGTGCTCTTCAGAGAATAAAGGGACTTATGAGACTGGCATTCAGGGAGACAATCTTTAGAAGCAATCCTATCAAGGGCTTTTTTTTATCCCTGTATTCCAAAGTTCAACTAGGTTCCACCCTGGCAAACCAACCTTTAGACTGTTGGTACACTTCCCCTACTGCAACCCGGAAGCCATTTAGATTTATCAGAGGCACTTTCAATGCTGCATGTGTTTCGATCGTTTTAACCTACTCTGAATCTTCCCTGTCCATGCAGTACATCAAAGCCAGCATAAAATACATAGTGCAGGACAAAGAAAAGT
Organism: Naja naja; assembly: GCA_009733165.1. Classification (NCBI taxonomy): domain Eukaryota; kingdom Metazoa; phylum Chordata; class Lepidosauria; order Squamata; family Elapidae; genus Naja; species Naja naja. Next base: position 248,234,656 of record CM019149.1, on the reverse strand, counting down.
TGCTTTTCTCAAGTGAGATTATCAGTCCACATATAATTTCCCAAAGTCCATGTGCCAGAAGAATCTAGACTGATATTTTGTCAGGTTCATTACCTCCATGCTATTCACACAATTCTAAGTCAATGCAACATTTTGCATTCCAGGAACACTGGTATACACAGAAAAATCTTCTCCAAGAGTACTAATTTTAGAGATAAAATTCCCAGCCTCCTGCTGTAAAGCAATACCACTTTAGAGAACTATTCAAATACTTTCCTACTGCAATTTTGCAAGAGAACAAACATACCTTCTGGGCATCCACAATTCTTTCTGTGCATTCTTTGTAGCATAATTTTTCTGTTTACTTAAAAGCATAATTGGAACTGGATAGAATGGAACCACAGTGAGAATATTACATTAGGCTAATAAAAGAAGCCTGTATTTTAGTCTGTCTAAGGAACTAAGCTTTTCCACTTTTTGGACAATTTTAAACATTCTGTGCAGAACTGTTTTATTTAACAAAACTAGCCTGCATAAAATATAATTTTCTTTCTTTCTTTCCTGCCTTTTTCTTTCCTTCCTTCCTTCCTTCCTTCCTTCCTTCCTTCCTTCCTTCCTTCCTTCCTTCCCCTCCCCACTCTCTTTCTCTATCACGCATCTACTAGATAATGCTTCCTCATCTTATTTTTTCTTACAATATCAATTCTGTGAAGTAGATTGGGCTGAAAAAGAGTGACTGGCCCTGATGAGTCACCTAAGCGAGCTTTGGTGCTGACTGAATTGCAGACTGTTATGTGTTATAGCTAAGGCTTTGCAAAACATTATTTTTCATAGTTAATAATTACCCCTTCTCCCATCATACAATTATTCATCATTTCTTTTCTATTTAGATTATAGGCCACACAGATAACTAGCACTGAAACAATTTTGTCATATTAGAATCACATGTAAAAATAAAAATTTAGCTTGACTTGCCTGAATCACATCAGCTAAATAAAACAAGCTGAAATCCAATTACATTTTGCATATTTCTTCCCCTTCTTTTAAGATAGTTTATTTCTGAACAGAAACATTTGTCTCACAAATGAACTGAATGGAGATATTAATTCTGTTATCCATGTTCATTAACTAATACTATATTTCTTCATTGTGGGAGGTGTAAATCCAATGGCACAAGGGGGCAGTGATGTCTAGATAATTAAAGATATACTTTGTGCCCTTCTTCGCCTTTCCCTCTGTTGGTAATCTATGGTCACTTCCATCTCCCATTTCTTCCCAGGCAAACATACCGAGAGCACATGCTGTTTGATGCTCTACTCAATTGGATGTAGGTGCTAGACTTTGTGAGTATCTATAACATATTTCATGTAATCAAATCTGCCTTCTGTTGTAGCTATTCAACTAATACCCAGAATGCTTCAACCTCCAATCTTTATGCACTAGCAAAGTCTGCAATCCTTCAAATTAAACTTAAGCTATGAGTTATATGTAAATTTTGAGGGAGGTTGCTAAGATCAAGGGACCACAGTGGCTGAAGGGCAGGAACTGTAAGGTTTGCATCATTCCATTTCCAAGAAAGGAGAAGCACAGCCAACCGGAAGTGTAGTCTGCCCAACGTTCTCTTGGAATTTCATTCATGATATGAAATGAACACACCAGCAGGATCAATCAACACTGAAAGTGCAACAAATCATCTATAATCAGGATTGCCTATTGGGAGAAAGCAGGGAAAGTATTCCTATACTCATATACCTGCATGCTCTAAAGTACAGGCCTAGTGCTTAATCATTTGCAAACTTGACTTAGTATTATGTGGGCTACGTATTTGGCTACTGAAGCTAGCTGTTATCATTAGGAAATGAGATAACTGTCTAAGAGAATAGATGAAGGACCCAGTGGCACATTATTTGTTGTTTCTTCTGAGCTAGCTACTCTCTGGTCTTGGAACCTATACTTGGTGGTCCACAAGACCTATCCCACATCTTATAAATTAGCCTGTTACTGCCAGATATAGTAAACCATTGCATCTCCTGGACAATGCTGATATTACATTAAGCCATCAGTCCACTGGCTTCAATAGGGAGAAATAAATGTATTTGTGGTAAATTATCTTAGGCTGGTCCAGTTCCTGAGAGGATAAATCCAATTTTTAAAAAAAGAAACCAAGAAATATAAGGGTAATACTATTACTGAATTTCCTAATAATCAACCTGAAACACAACTTTGCCATTTCTTTAAGAACCATAACTCAGTACTAGAGCTATGCCCCCTATACTGTACAGACTGACATTATACTGAAGAATCCAGGCTCAGTCAAACTGGAAATATGGAGTAGTAATTGAATAAGACCCTTGAAATCTTGGAATACTATAATCAATCAAACTTTTATACAACGTTTTGTATAATGGGCTATTATACAGCAACTTCATGTGTCCAGATAGGCATGAAATGGATATGAGGACCTTTTCTGTTATATTGCTCAATCTCAGCTCCCATTAGTTTTTGCAAGCATAGGCAAATATGTAGTGATGGAAACTGATGTCCAAAAATATTTTGAGAACTCCAGTTTGGCTGCTTCTGATATAAGCCTAGTATTGTTGAAAGTACATGTAATAATCTTACTACTGCTGGAAAAAAGCTACATTCTCCTATTTTTATTCTTCCAAGCTGTGGCTACAGGATTCTCTCTAAGAGTTTCTCAACCTTAGCCATCTAAGACATGTGGACTTTAACTCCCAGAATTCCCTAGTTAGCATGCTGGTTAGGGAATTCTAAGAGTTAAAGCCCGCACATCTTAAAATGGCGAAGGTTAAGCTCTAAGGTAAAACAATGAGCCAGAACTCCCAATGGAGATTTGCATTCAATTTGAACATTATTATTTTAAATTTCCATTTGAGACCATACTATTTGGTTTACTTGATCAATTAGTATTTACCTTGGTGAACAACGTTAACACTGGTAGTTTAGCACTGGCTTCACATAACATCCTTTGAAGTGGTTTTGAATAATTTGTGACATGTGAGCTCAAACTTTGAAGCCACAGCATCTTTGCCCTGTTGAAACAATAAAATATTTCTCTGTAATTGCATAATACGTTTTAATTACCAATCATACGTTATGTAGACAGCCACATGCAAGAGTGATGCTCAAGGAACTGTGTAAAATAAAAATGCAAATGTATATTATTTTCACAACACTTGTGGGGGGGGATGTTTATTATTGAACAAGCATAATTTAAATTTATGATTACATTTTTCTTGCTGTAGGGCTTGTTTTAAATTCACTAACAAACCACAGTGATATAAACATATTGCAATGTTTCAAGCAAAACAAAATAAGACTTAGCCATTATTAGCAGGATACAAAGAATTTTGGTAGTTCTTCAAAATGACTCCAATGGACAGCTGATCTTATATTTCCTGAAATACAACTCATGTACAGCTAGTCCTCGACTTACAACCACAATTGAGCCCAAAACTTCTGCTGCTAAGTGAAACGTTTGAGTTTTGCCCTATTTTATTATCTTTCTTACCACGGCTGTTAAGTGAATAACTGCAGTTCAGTTGTTAGTAACATGACTGTTAAGTGAATCTGGCTTTCCCATTGAATTTGTTTATCAGCAGGTTGCACAAGGTGATCACATGACCCTGGCACACTCCAACATCATAGATATGAGTCAGTTGCCAAGCGTCTGAATTTTGATCATGTGACTATAGGGATGCTGCGATGGTCATAAATATGAGAAATGGTCATAAGTCATTTTTTTCAGTGCCGCTGTAACATTGAATGATCACTAAATGAACTCTTGTACATCACGAACTTCCTATATGGCACTGAGTATACAAAAAATAAAATAAAAAACTCAAAAATACTAGACCAGATGAAATTACTCTGACATGTTACTTAAAAACTTATAGATAAAACAGCAGCTAGAATTGTATTTGCTAAAAACTGGAAGAATGATAAAATACCTATGCAGGAGGAAGTGATTAAGAAAATTATGGAATGTGCTAAAATGAGTAAATTGACATTTGAAATTAGAGAACAAGAAGATAAACAATTTTACAAGATATGGGATTTGTTTTATCAATGGTTGGATAAAAAGACCTGGTAATGTAATAGAATATATAATTTTGTAATAGAAATATAACAGATTGATATAAAATACAATGTAGACATATATAACCATTGGATGAAAGTATAACATAAATTTTAGATTAAAAATATATCTTGTATACATGATGAAATAAATAGTTTAATTGTATATAAGTAATCATTGATAAATATATAAGAATGTCTTATTGATAATATGAGAATTTTTTTGATAAATTGTGAGTGATGATTATGAAAGGATAACACAAAGGATTTGTAACCAACTGACACACTGTATGTACATATGGAAGATGGTTTTTTATGTTTTGTATGTCTTGTTTGTATGTTTGTCTTAAAATAAAAAACTTTTTTTCAAAAAAAAACTTATAGATAACATTGCGGGTAAAGAAGCAACAGTTACTTAATATGTGAAAATGTTTATTGTTGGCTTGTTTAAATGTCTGTCTTTTTTAAAAAAACTGCGTATCTGAAATCAAACATGAAACTACACTTTATAAAGATTATAATTATAGTCCAAAAGAATTATATTCATTTGTAGTGCAATTCCGTAGGTATCTGCCTTGAAATAAGTTCCAGTAAATAAGACTTTCCTCTAAGGAAATGTATGTAAGATTTCAATCTTACAGGGCAATCTTATTTATACCTTTGTTTATGTGCTGTTTCCCACATTTAGAAGAAATATCTTGAAACAATCTATTTTATGCCTCTCTGTTTGGATGTAAGTCACAGTTTGTCTATTGGGAGATAAATCTTAACAGATAAATTTAAGATTGCAACATTTTGCAGCCATTCATTTTAGTGGGCATAGTCTCTTACTTGAACTGGGATTTCTATCCTCCCCCTCTTCTATTTTGAAACTCACATTTAAAGCACGTCTACTTCTGTGATGGATTATGGCCCATGTCTACCTATCTACAGTTTGATTACACTATTGATAATCACCACCAAACAATACAATCTGTAACGTGGCTAAATCTAGTTACAGCTCTGGTTTGTATTGACACTGGAATCACAAATGAAATGGTTAGGATTGGTGAACAGATTATTAAAACTGTGGATCATGTTAAATTATAGTCCAATTACTCACTGCTCTTTCTCTTCTATCTTGTGTGATATATTGTGATGTCTTTCTCTCACACACACATCATTTTCAAGGGTTTTTACTGAGAGGTCAGTTTCCTTAGAGGAAGTGACTAATGATTTATGCTATTTTTATATAACATTTACATATATATTCAGGTGACTATAAAATGAGTATTTGCATAATAAGAAAGAGTAAAAAATATTAATTCTTGTTGAGATGGATAAGAATACCAGAAAACATCAGCAACTAAATCTGTTCATTAATACATAAGAACACTTGGAGTCAAGAATTACAGGAGTCCCATAATATATCTTGATCAGCCTCCATATGGATATTCTTAAGTTACAAAGATCAATATTCTGTGCCCAGTTACACTTTGATATTTTTCTAATTGCACAAAAATTAAACATTTAGCCACATTTAATAATGAATTAAACATATGAACAGTCTTCCCTTAAAAATACTTTTATTGGAAGAGAAATTTCTCATTAATGTTTGGTCCTCAAGGGTGAGGTAGGCCAAATACAAGTGACATTCAAGAAATTCAAATAGATTGGCTACATGGCATTACTAAAATAATACAAAGAACTAATTAATTTTAGTTTATTTAAGATGTTGGATAGAACTAAAATTATAAGAAGACATCATTGTAAGGGTAAAAATTAAACTGCAGTATAATTTTTCTTTATAGTGTTAGTAGACTTTAACCATCTGTCATCTGACAAATTTTTAAAGCTGAAATCTTTTACTGCTTTGGCAGTGGCTTTAGATGCACAAAACCCAACTTTAGGCAGTTCCAGAAATCCCAATACACAACCAAGCTACATAGAAATTCATATCATACACAATAGTTACCACAATATGATGAGTTTGAAAAAGGGCCCAGGAAGCAAGCAAGAATAGAAACTCCTAGGAAGAAAGATGAAAGCAAAAACAAAGAGACAAAACGGCAAAAGTAGAGGGGCAGAAAATGAACCTAGGAAGCAGGTGGCTTAAACAGAAACTAGACAGTAATAACAAAGAAATGGCTTTGCCACCATCGCTTTGGGTTTGGCTTGTAACCAAAGGTGGATAGGCGTACTACTTGGAAACACAATTCTTTTTTTTTTCCCACTGAAAAGATCTTAGTCTTGGAATTTTTTCTTCAGAGAAAAAATATATGCGGGAGAGTGATAGTATAAACTTCATAGTCAGGCAAAAGTAATTTTATTTATCTGGGTAAGTTAAATATATTGGAAGTTTATTATGATGGATTTTAGTCTTTGTTCGATTTTCACATTCAGTATGATTTTCTTTTTACTATATTATTATGCACCACACTGAAATCCAAAAAGGATATAAGTGGGGGATATAGGAACATTCAAATAGGCAAATAAAGCAGAATAAAATGCAGGTCATAAGTTGCTATGCAAGTAGAGCTTTTATAAAAGCATTGGAAGATTGAAAGCAAAACCCGAACAACAACGATAGATTACAAGTTATTATAAATGAAAAGCAACAATAGCTCTTCACGTAGATTGTTTGACTCAGCCTTGAACTGCCTCTTATCACATGATCTTCAGGGTCTGTTTTACACAAATGTTAGATACAATTATCTTCAACTTAAGTGTGATGAACCACAGCACAGCATTGTCTCCAAGCTGCTCTAAGATGATTTGCAGCAATTTCATACAGTTCATCATTTCATTGAAAAGGGGGGCGGGTGGCGGCAGGGAAAACAGAGGTTGTACTAACACTGGTGTATTTATTGATTCATAGGCTGCTTTTCAACTCACATTTAATACTGATGGCAACTAATAGAAACCAGTTTTGTCTACTCATCTAAAGGGAGAGATCAACTGCAACACCATAGAATAAACTGGGCACCCTCTAGTAGTGTGGACATCAATTCCAACAATTCCTGTACCATTATGCAATCTGGGTAAGAATCCTGGGAGTTGAAATTCCAGACATCCGGATGTTTCCCAGGTTGGGAAAAATATCTTCCTGGCTGTCATCTGGATCTTGGGAACATAATTGTGTTCTGTATAAACATGGAGAGGTAATATAATTCTAGGAAAAACATGCATCATTTAACCTTGTTTTGTAAGGTACTTTCAATAGTAATTCTGCATATATATGGATAAAGTGTGTTATAAATCTCAATTACTATAAAACAATACTTGCAGGGCTGCTGGCATCTTTCTCTCATTTATCATTTCGGAAAACAACCGTAACATTCATCATACAAACATAATATAGAATGGGAAAAAAAACTTTTGGCCTGTGCTATATTCCAGCAAGAAGAGCAAAGCAATAAATCCCCTTTTATATTATTAAATAAGAACAACCAAGTACAATTTAGATGAATTAATTGTCTGTAATATTAAGAGATAAATATGTCTAATTTCTCAGTTGCCCATTTTTAATTAGGATTTTTTTAAAAAAAAAACATTTCCAGAGCTACAAATTAATGGCTGTAACAGCTCTAAACACAAATGATAAAAATAAAGATGCCCTCAATTCAAGCTTGATCCTTGATGACAGCAGCTCTGCTGTTTTCTTGACAGCACAATAAATGTAGTTTGACACTGACTTTTTCAAAGACGTTTCTTGACTTTTCTTTATAGTCAGTAGCCCTGGAGAAGACTGACTTACTTCTGATATAAGCCAGGTATGTCTAGGACCTACCAGCTGCTGAAAAATTTACCAGCTGGTAAATTGGCACATTTACCAATACCTTATTAAATACAATGCCTGGGATTGGGCAAAAATTTATTTCTTTTTTATAAAATATTAACTGTACTACTATGCTACAGCCAAAAACTTGACTGGTAGACCAACTATTTGAAATGTATATTAATAACAGAAGCTATCAGATATCATAACTGCAAGTTCACTTAAGAGATTTCATTAACTCAAGTCATCGCATATGTTTCTTACCGAACTCATTCTCAAATTATCAATTCCATATTTTTGAGGTAACATAAGGAACATGAAAACTAACCAGAAAAACTAAAAGGAATTATTCTACCATATCTCACACATAATGGACACCAATAAAGTCATAGGCACATGGGAAAAATGTTACTTAAACAGAAGCAGACCAAAGGCTATGGATTCTTTTTGTCCAAGTATATACATTATACAAAAGAATAACTGTTAGAGCTTACAGGGTAGCAGTAATCATTCCAGAAAAATATATAGTTTAAAATGTGATGTCTAAATGTGTTTTTCAGCATGTTTGTGCTTAGTTTTATATATAGATCAAATTGTGGTGTTATAAAGCAGTGTTTCCCAAATTTGAAGACTTTAAGATGTGGGGACTTTGCCAGAATTTTCTAGCAGCATATAAAACAACCTCCATTGAAAAAAATATACAGATGAGGAGCAGGCATCCTCAAAACTTAACTAACTTACTGCAAGACAAAAACATGATCATGGTTCTGATCCCGATTTCAGCAGGATTTGTAAGATGAAATGACAAACCGTGATCAATTAAAATAGAATGAATGCTTAGAATCTGCTCTTCCAGGATATGCTGAAAGAAGATGGGAGGAGTAGAGTGCAGACTTGTGCAATTAATGGTAAAACATAGTTTAAAACCAGAACAGACAACAGAAACCAAAACACTTAGATATAGGTAATCCTTGACTTATAATCATAACTGAGCCTGGCTATTATGGTTATAAGTCATGATGGACATAAAGTGAGTCATCACATGAGTGGACCCAATTTTATGATCTTTACTGCAGTGGTCATTAAATGAACACTGCAGTCATTAAGTGAACCCATTGTTTGCAATGGGCGCTTTTTCTCCCCCTGAAAATCAAAGTAAATGCTGGTTCCTTGAAAAAAACCATTGTAAATTGCATCCATGTGACTATGGGGCATTGCAGGTCACCCAAAATATATGTCACATGATTGGGGGGAAGACATTGTAATTTCAGAACCAAGTCACAAATAGCTGTTGGGGAGTCCATCATAACTTTAAAAAGTCACTAAACAAGTAGTTGTAAGTTCAGAAATACCTGTATAAGTTGTCCATCCCTGGTCTAGTGTTATCTCTGAATTAAGTTCATAAACAGTATAACTGAACTAATGCTTTTTTGATGCCCTGAAGAATTGTAATCTAAAACATGAGAATTAAAATCCTATTTATTGCCACCTCTGATTGTGAAGCAGCACGCTGTTTTCTTTTCCACTACTATGTCTCTTTCCTCTTCAGAAAATGATATAAGAAATCTCAGTCAAATATTACATAGCAGAAATGACATTCCCTATATACCTAATCACTGCTGATTGTGCATAGATGCTACTATATAAGCAAACATCATTTGATCAGGAACAATCATCCTCGGTTATGTGAACATTGTACAAAATACTATTGGGAAATGGAGATTACCCTACTACACTGATTATTGGTGTATTTGGCCTGTAAAAATATGGATGACCACTAGATGGAAACAAGTTTTTTATTTTCTAACCTTATAGATGTCGTAACATTGATAAACGTATTACAGAAATACAAACTCTCCTTTTCAGGACAGCCCTCTTAATGACTAAGTAAAAAACAAAAGTTTATACTAAATTGCTACGACTGAAATAGAAAAGAGTGTTGGAGCTGAATTAATTTATGGCTCATCAAAGTTTGGAGCATTAATGAAAGACACCATACTATATATTTCTACTATGTGGTACTTCAAGGTTATGATAATTAGATATAATACAATCAAATATAAAATGTTAAAATAAAGAATAGAAAATTCTTCATAGGAGCAATTAAAAGAATCATTTATTGTACAATGATAAGTTGATCCATTCATATTTCATAGCAAGAAAATAGTGATATAATATACAATGTTTTACTATAACTGAAAGAATAAAAATTAAAATGTTCCATGAATTTAACCATAAAATTATTAATTTATTAAACAGATCCTCTATTTTACATGCTGGCTGCTCTTTTCCTGAATAAATCAGAAGCACTTTCTTCTAAGCTTCTCTACAATTATTTTAATCATTCCGTTCAGTCCTACTACAGCTCAGAACTTCCTCTACTTGGAAAGATTTACTTCTACTTTTCTTTAGCAGATCTGAACAGATTATAATTTTGCTGTGATATGTGACTTTCTTGGTCAATTGCCCTACACATAGACACACACACATACTCCCATATTCACTTCTTGGGATTTAAAATATGGTTGGTATTTCATATTTTTAAAAAATTTAAAAATCAATTTTATCTTTTCAGGAAGAGAATGTATAGGCACCATAACTTCTACCATGCAAAAAAAATGTTATTGGTAGTAGCTGGTCTATATTTTAATCTGTTAATCTAAACTATATTTTAATCTGTTACCAGCACTTAAACCATGATTTTCCATTTCAGATATCTCAGGAAGCTATCTGTTGGGCTTATGAGGGTAAAAAGAAGGGTCATGCAGTCTAATAAATCATATTATACCTACACTTGGCTACATTTTTTCTTATTTCATCATCAACCCATTTTATTGTGACTCCCAAATCTCCTTTGGAAGCAAGGCAGCATGTTCTTTAGCCAGGCCAATCCATAATTCTTAATTTATTCCCCACACTTCTGAACTGGGAACTTATTTTTTTCTGTTCAAGGGCTGGTCCTACATGCAGTAGAGTAAATAGCTGCTTTTATACCATTTTTACAAGCAGAAAAGAACAGCATAGATACAGCATTGGGATTATAATAGACACATAAAACTCAATCACATTAGCAGATAAAACCAACAGTGAAGTTAGTGTGATGTTGTAAATGATATCAACCTGTACACCTGGAAAATAGAGACATCCATCCCCATCCCAACAGATAAGAGAATGAATAGAAGATGAGCTCATGGGATAGCAAAAGGCCCCTCCACCAGGCTGCAGTGTGCTGCCAGCTACTGTGTCATGAAAACTCAGTGCCACCACAGGGGACATTTCATATATTAGCATATGATGAACTAGTGAACCACAGCTTCCTCTACTCTTTAGAAAATTGAGACAAATCCATTGCTGCTACTGATTATTTCTGATTTCTGGTAACTACCATGTAGCTACGTGCTGGTGACACACTGTCATAATGCTCACTGGCAAGAACTATTCTAATTTAAAGTGATTAACTTTTTTTTAGAATTGAGTGGTTTGTGGTTCCACATCCTATAAGAACCAGACATCTCTTATTTTATTCCATTGTTCAGAAAGCCATCAAACTTAAGCCATAATACAATTAATTATATATCCAAACTATTGGATTGAAGTCCAGATTGTGGATATTCAAACTGCTTAAGAAAAACATTGGCATACATAAAGATATCTGGGTTACCAACTTTTCCATTTCATTCTTTAACTCTAATCCAACAAGAATTGAGCATTGCTTTCTAATATAGTAGTCTAATCAAAGAAAATGCACAGGTCAGGAGGAGAAATAATGTGCCATATCAATCCCTTGATCACTCAATTCTTGTTTATTTTTGAGTTCCCCCTTCTCATTCAAAATATCCTTACATCTAACAATATTTTCTATGTTAACGACATTTGGATGAACCAGTGCTTCCATTGTCGAAAACCAAACTGGTATCCTCAAATAGTGTTGTTCTCTTACTTTCTCCCATACTAGCAATAATGCATTCCTAATATAATGACTTTGAAAGTAACCATGTATTTAATTTTCCCATACTAAAAATAGGCATGTCCAATTGCAAATCATGTCCCTCCAAAGTCAATAGCCTTTTGTTCCTCAATATAATCAATTCTTTCCCCAAGTAAGTTCCGCAGCCTGATAATATAATTTCCAATTTGGTAACCTGAAGCCTCCTCTATTTCTCAAATCTTGCAACATTTTAGACTTATCAATGCTTATCAATGGAGACCGAATGGAGCAAGTGGCCAGTTTTAAGTTTCTGGGTATTACCATAAAAGAGGACCTGACCTGGGGTGCTCACATTGCAGCACTATTCAAAAGGGCCCAGCAGAGATTATACTACCTGAGACTTCTCAGAAAACAACAACTGAATTTAAAACTGCTGGTGACCTTCTACTGCTGCACCATAGAGAGTATCTTAACTTACTGCACCTCTGTAAGGTTTGCCAATTGCACAGTGGCAGATAGGAAAGCACTCCAGAGGGTTAACATCATTGCCCAGATCATTGGTTGCCCTCTCCCCTCTTTGGAAGAGTTTTATAGTTCCCACTGCCTTAAGAAAGTTCAAAATATTCTCAAAGATCCATCTCATCCTGGGCACCCTTTTTTTGAACTATTACCATCTGGCAGATGGTACAGAATATTAAAAACAAGCACAAATAGGCTGAAAAACAGCTTCTATCCCAGAACAGTAGCTCTTTTGAATTCTACTGTATAGTGCAGTGTTGGTGCGGTGTTGCAGGTTTTAGGTTCAATGTGTGAAGTGTGAAGGATGTGTGTTTGTGTTTATTTTCATGGTAATGAGGTGCACTGAAGATGATGTTTGATTTCGTTGTACAAGGTGCAATGACAATAAAGTAAACTAAACTAGTTGCAGTTTTTCCATATCTCCAGGTATTTTAATTTGTTGAATCAATTTATAATAATTATCTTCCTTGATAGTTACACATCTTGATGTTAAATTAATTCCTAAGTATATTTTCTTGATTAGACTGGAACCTACTGGAAAACGCAGAGTACAGGAATAGAGCTGGAAAAGTTGGCAGTCCACGTATTTTTATATGCATCACTGGTTTTCCAAAGCAGTTATCCAAATATGAACTGTGGCCTATCCACGTTCTGTGCTGAGATCCAATTGTTTTTATTAATTAAAAATAAGCATGGGGTATAAATAGATGAAAATGTTATGCCCAAACATGCAATACAGTAAGCCATATTATGCTGCTGGCTAGGGAATTCTGGGTGTTGAAATCACCCATCTAAATGTCGATTAGATTGAAAAACACTGGATTAAAACAAGAGAAACCTGCAAATTCACATATCGTCTAGAAACCAGCAATGAGAGTCCGACCAGTTTTAGTTACATTATTAGAGAAGAACGAGTCCTTCCTTTCAAAAGACCAACCTTTGACTAGCTGAGCCCGTTCCAGACACAAGCAGCGAACGATCGCCTGCTCTTTGTTCAACTTCCTGAAAAGTACATAGAGATACTATTAGTGTAGAGTCACTCTCTTCCCTTTTCCTACTTCTATGGACTTATTTCTGTTCGGCTGTGATTTAAAGCAGCTGTTTGAAGGTTGGTATGCAACTTTGATTCGAACTGCAAATTTGCCCCGCGAGACGCTGATCGGATTGCGGTTGTAATTGTGGCTGCTGTGTTGATATGACGCTGTGTTGTTATGACGCATTTTAATGACGCCTTTTTCAAACAACTTCTTTCAAGCTGACTTTCCAAAGCATCCTAAAAGAAGACGATGGCATGGAAAGCCTGGGTTTGACTCAAGAGAATTTATATTATATTCATATTTTTCTCAAGAATATGGGCACTACTGTTGACTGGCGTACCATATCCTGCTTTCTCTAATCCCACGTTGTGTGCCTGGTCGTTTGTATTTTAAAACGAAGACTAAAACAAAAAAATAAAATATATCGCTAGGGGAAAATGTCCATCATATCCTTTGTTCCATATTGAAAATGGGGTTGGAAAGGGGATGTGCTAAGAAATGAAAAATTGGGATTCTTCCATTGCTTCCTAGAGCTCCATTCAGATAAAAAGCTAGCATTTACACTCATTGAATAAAAATACATAATAACTCTTATTTTTGCAGTAAAGAAGGGATGGTTAGAAACAATGATATATTTTAGTGAGATTTAATTTTAACAGCATGTAATCAGGAAAGTCAGAAATAAAATATTTCCATGTTCTTGTAATGAATATTTCAGACCACAGGGATTTCAGGTGGACATTTCATAAATCCTTTGGATTCACAATCTAACATTTTATATGCAGGTTTACAGCAGGACTTGAATTCTGGTTTTTAAAAATGTCCCATGGGTCTTGTCCTAATGTTTGCTGAAGGAAACAGACTAATGCATAAATACTACATTAAAAAATTTCCTTGCTTTCTTTCTAAAATGAGGAAAGTGGGGACTGACATTTACTCTTCTTTCCTCATATTTTTTCCCAGCTCAGTATTGGCTGAACATAGGGAGAACAGAGAGAAGGCCTATTCAATGTTTCCACTCTCCATATTATGAGAAAGTTGCATAAACTACCTTAAACAGCAGTGATTGCTGCATTTTATTGCAACAAATTCTGGCTGTTAAATATGGCTTGTTTGAAGGAGCACTTCTCTTTTATCTGCTCTAGTAAAAGCTTTATCATGATCCTTGATAAAAGCCTTTATAAGATTTGACACCACTTGGTAAATAAATGAGATTTGCTCCTTCAGGAATGTTATTATCTTGCAGCTGAGCTGCAATTTTGAAAAGTTCTACAGACAAGAAAGGAGCAGCAGCATTTTTTGGCTGCTACAAAAAAATACCTGACAACAACTGCTAGGTAAAATGAGGCACAACACTATGTTCAGACATTGTGTCAAGACAGTTAATTTGAACCATGTCAAACAAACAAACCTTTATTTCTGTAGTGTTGCATGTGTATATTCAGTGTTGTTGAGTCTTTACAAGCTCATAACCGCACAGGACAGCTACATGTACAGATTTATTCATGCTTCCTTAGTAAATACATCTTTCCATTATAAAGCCTGTTTCATCAAGTGTTGTTGAGGTCTTATTAAAACTCTTAGGAACTCCATGTCCCCTCCTCCCCATACAACCCCCTGCCAGCACCTCTACTTCATCTAGTTCAGAGTTGTCAACTCATGGCCTGTGGGCCAGATGCATCACACGCTGGCCATGCCCACACCCAGTTTAGCGAAGGGGAAAAAAAAGTCACAATACATCACATGATACCACCATGACGATGTGAGTTTGACACCCCTGGTATAGAGCTAATTCCTTATATTTAAGGTGCCTTTAATTATTAAACTGAGTACCTTTTCTTTGCTGAATACACAACAGAATCTTAGATGAGATCTCTTGTCCCACTGCCAAGTAAATGGCAGGTTTACTGTATACACATTATATAAATTGTTCTTTCTAATAAAAATCAGAGGGTGCTGCAGAGTCAAAACAGGTGCCATCTGGTGATCATTTTACTCTCACATTCATTGCTTTACCTGCTGCTTTTGCTGGGCTGAGATAAATCATAGCCTTTGGAATGCAGAACATCTGGTAAGTTGATTCCATGCTGAAAGGCCTGCATAAATGGAATGCAGCATTCAATTTCCCAAAAAGCCTTTTGCACTTAAACAATGACATAACCGCAGAAACCAAATTGCACTTTTATCATTCCACAAAGGTCATTCAGAAGGTGAGCCCAGGACTTCTGATTTGCTGATAAAATTCAAGATCTCAGAAACATGATATTCAGTGATTGAATAAAGCAGTAGATGTTTTACTCAAATAAACTGTTAATTATTCTCCATATTCTATCAAACTAAGCACTAAAGGAAGAAAAGGCATAGATCTATCACTATTCAAGCAAAAGGGTGGATGATTTCCCTTCCAATTATTCCCTCTGATCTAATTAATTTGGAACACATGCTAGACTTATTTAAGGAGATATAGTAATATCTTAGGCTGACGTTTTTTTAGGAGGTGCGAGGAAGGGGTATTGTAAGTTTCCCATTGTAGCTTTTTTCTCTATCCATTCTTTTTTCCCCTTTTATAGAGAGTTCTTTGGCTTCATTGGTTTAATAAGGATTTTTGCATTTAAACCTTCCCTGGATATCAAGACACCATAGCTGTGCAGCTATTCTTATCATTTAGGAATTAGATTAACTCCAGAATTAACATCAGACCAACAGTCAAGTAAACAATACCTCAGTCAAGGAATTGCCAAACAAGCTAACAGTAAACAGCCCAACCAAAGAACCTGCAAAATCACTCCTACCAACACTGACAGGGCAAGCCACTAGCACAGGGCTGTTAAACTCATGGCCCGCGGCCCAGATCTGTCACATGCTGCCCATGCCCATGCCCGGTTTAGCGAAGGGGGGAGAAAGTTCCGATATGTCATGTGATGCCACTATGACAAGTTTTGACACCCTAGCACTAGCATATAAATTGAGAGCAAACCCCACTTCTTACTAGCACTGATAATATTATCTAGCTTGAGTAATGAAATGTTTGCAAGAAAACAAACTCAAAGAGCACCAAGAATCCGTCAGGAATTAGTACTGTACAAGGTTTATTGAGTTCAATAATTTTGTACTTTGGGTAGTAAGATTCAAGGCACCTGCCTTTCTAAAGGTAGGATATATAAAGCATCTTTGTCAGAAGAGCTAAATATTATATGTTTGGATGAACTAGGAAGTATAAAAAAATCCAATCAATCTGATGACAACCATGATATTACCTTTTACTAGAAAACCCTTGGAAAAGTCTACTATTCCTTTTTAATTACCCTTCTGAAGTTAGAATATCATGTTTTGTTTTTCAAGTCTTTGTGACATTGGCCATAAAAATAAATCTATAAGCTCGTAAATTTATTATGATTGGTCACACAGTCAGCCAGATGTTTAGATGGATTTGGCTTTTTTATGCATCTAGTGAGTACTTCCTAAGGACCTTGAGGATACAGATGTTGTTTGATGGTGTTAAAGATATTATATTTTTAACTTACCTTTTAAAAATGTAAGCCAAGGTGGTGAAACAAACAACAACCATCATGACAAACTAACAGAAACAATATGTCTTAATACTGTGTGGATCCAACCAATGTAACTTAATGTTGTGGGTAAATCCACCTATTGCAGGGATGTCAAACTTGCGGCATCATGGTGGCATCACGTGATGTATTGTGACAGTTTCCCCCTTCGGTAAACCAGGCTTGGGTGTGACCAGTATGTGACACATCTGACCTGCGGGCTGCGAGTTTGACAGCCCTGACCTATTGTGTATTAGACAAAAAGCAAAAATTAAAACAATAAGCTTTTAAGTCCTCAGCAATATGATGGCATGACATCATATTGCTGGGGACTTACTATAGAAGAGAACTATTTTTAGTGCCACACTGAAATTGATACATAATCTTGGTTGCCCAGGGAGGGTCATAATAAATTATAGCTGATCTTTTCCTGATGTAAATGAACTGGGTCTTGTTCCCAGACATAGGATGTTGCTTTCTTTTTTGTAGTGCAAAATCCACTTTAGGGATGGGCAGGCATTCAGCTCCATAGTTGAAAATGTATTTGGGAGGTAGCATGGATATGCTCAGTGGACCTGTCTGAGTTTCATTCCTTTTTCTGGCCTTCATAGGAAATACATGTTTTGAGTTAAGGCATTAAGAGGCTACCACCTTCATAATCACATATTCCTGTTGTATATTATGCAGGAGAATGTATGGCTAGATAACTGGAAGACAGCTAGAATGAGCTGAATAAAGTATAAATCCTAGGAAAGAATATTAACTATTTTCCTTATTGATTTCCCAATATTTTATTTTATTTAAAGCATTTATATCGCCAACTTGAGCACTGTGATACTGGATGGCTTATCTCAGAGGTGTCAAACTGGTGGCCCCTAGGCTGGATGCGTCATGTGTGTAGGCCACGCTCATCCCACCTCCGTGAAGTGAAAAAACATAAAATGTCATGTGATGTCAATGTTACACTGCAAATTTGACCCACGTGGCTTACACAAAAGCAAGAAAACAAAACAATTTCAAATTAAATTCCAATACAACACCCTTAATATAATCTTATTAAGACCTCCCACTAAACAGGACTCCAATCATTTGAGTCACGACACCCAAGGAAACCTCATGCATGCTTCTTTATCAATATTTCTTCAAATATTCCTGGGATGGTAAGGTCAATAAAAATCAAAGGAGGGACCATTGGGTAGATTTCAAATTTTGAAGCTATATTAAGGGTACTGTAACTGAATGGTTTCCATGGTTGGCGGAAGGACTAAAGGTAAATTGGTAAGATTTCTTCCAAACACTCGCTAGTCTTTCTGCAATGCATCAAACAGTTTTTGTCTAAGACTAATTTTTTTAAACAAATGATAATCCAAAGCACAGTCCTTGACTTACAACAATTTGTTTAGTGACTGTTCAAGGTTACAACGGCACTGGAAAATGTGACTTACGATTGTTTTTCATACTTATGACCATTGTGGCATCCCTGTGGACATGTGATCAAAATTTCAGATGCTTAGCATCTGCCTCATATTTATGATTGTTGCAGTGTCCTTGGGTCATGGGATCACCTTTTGTGACCTTCTGACAAACAAAGTCAATGGGCAAATCAGATTCACTTAACAACTGTGGTGATTCTCTTAACAACTGTGGCAAGAAAGGTCATAAAATGGGGCATAATTCAATTAACAAATGACTCACTTAAAAACAGAAATGTTGGGCTCAGGTGCGATTGTAAATCGAGAACTACCTGTACCTCTTTTCAAAACAATGAAACAAATGCATTTCCCCCCAGTTTCTTGATCTGCAGGCCTTGGCTGTCTCTCTCAAAGCCACTTAATTTTGTTATCCAGCAAAGTGACGTAACTATGCATGCATGTACATCCAGAAACACTTTAGGAAGTAGCTTCACAAAACACCAGGCAATTCAATGGACCGAAAAGAGATGTTTTGGATGTGATCGCACATAGTTAAAAATACTGTTTCAAAGGATTTGGACATCCCTAATGTACAGTAGGCTCAAAATGTAGCAAAGAAGCCATCAGGCCAATTAGAGATCCAGGAATCCTCCTCAACTGAGCATGAAAATAATTTGATTATCTAATACTTACGATTGATGACGTCTGCATGATTTGGAACTTGAAAATCCATAGTGATAACATCAATGACTTCTGGTTTGTGAAGTTGCACAAAAAGTCAAGGAACTTTGACTATATTTTCTATATCTTTCACATATTGATCCTTATAGATGGCTATATCTGGGCATCTCTGCTGCGTGAAATATTTCAACCAGAATTAAATCAAGCATTAATAGTCCAGTTTGAAGCTAATTGTTGATGACATTCTGATTATAGGAGAAGACAAAGTAATATAGAAAGCTACTTATTGGTAAGTTACAGTCTTCTAGTGGTGGAAAGAAAAGGATATCAAATTAAATCCAGGCAAAATTAGATTCAGCCAAGGAAAGGTGTCATATGTACAGCATGATCTTTCAGGTCAAGGTCTAAAGGCTCATCTCAGAATGAAGAGGCAATTTGGAACAGACTATGACCAAGGATGTGACCAGAATTCACTGTTTCACAGGAACAATAAATTTCATAGCTAAAATTTGTGCAGATTTGGCAATTCAATTGGTGCTATAGTGGTATTAAAAAAGAACATAGAAGGTACTAGTTGGT
Source organism: Naja naja (assembly GCA_009733165.1). NCBI lineage: Eukaryota > Metazoa > Chordata > Lepidosauria > Squamata > Elapidae > Naja > Naja naja. The sequence goes on along the minus strand of CM019149.1, from coordinate 248,215,118 downwards.
TCTCCAGGAAAAAGCATTTGAAAGATTAAAGCAATTAATCACTAAAGCACCTGCCATAAAATACTGCCAACTGGGGAGCAGATAATTTTACAATGCGATTCTTCTGAAAAAGAATTGGGGAGGTTTCACAGGAGCAACCAACTGACAGTGCAAGCAGAGCCTTTCAGTAGCTCAACAGGGGTTTGCATAAATAGTAAAAGAACTACCATCTGTGATGTTTGAATAAATTCTTTCCAATATTTTGCTCATGGGCAACTGGTAATGGTACTTTCTGATCACAAATGACTGGAAACAGTAACAAAGCTATTCTTTAGAACACCCAAATGATTAGAACATGCATTGACAGGCTTAGAACCATGATAAGTTCAGATCAGGTACTGCCCAGGAAGTTTTCCTGCTGACAAACACAATAAGACTTGCCTGCCTACGTAAAGTGGAAAAAGATGTCTAAGATATGAAGTCATTAGGCAATCAACATGGTGTACTTCCTCTGAATTTAGATAACAAAGCTACAAGAAATGAATTTGCACAGCTCCAAATAATTAATCATGTCATTCTGGAAGGCTGGCTTGTAAATAAAAGCCATGTATTTGTGGGAGCAGAAGTACCATTAAAGGAAGAAGGTTATGTCCAGCATGGCCTAATATACTTTGACCAGACCGTTCTTATTTTAGCCTTGCTGCATAACAGAGTTATGCAAACATGTCATCTTTTAACAGTTGCTTTTGACAGGATCAAAAGCCAACCAAATTTTGCACAAGGTCATGGAAGAAGATTGACATATATTCACTTTAAATGTAGCTGTGGATATGATTACATTTTAAAGAAAAGCAATATTTTACCTTTGAAGATTACTATTCCAACTTTACTTACGGCCTTCAGATATAGGAATCTGAGAGGCAATCCAGAAAGTGAAGCCAAACCTTTCCAAATACTAGAAAGGTTTTGACACAGTATTTGAATACTGTGATTCATGTTATTGAATTCAGAGTATTTTCTTCAGCGCAATCAGATTTCCTTCTCTACCCACAGCAATGGAACAATAGTCAACTGTCAAAGCAGTAAAGAAGTTGCTACATAAAACTGTGACCCCAGGGTCTGACTCTTATCTGCCTCTTTTGGCTTATCAAAATAACTCAGTGCAGGATTGCAGAACCAAAGCAACAGAAGGCCTGAGGGGCACAGGACCAAAACTGCTACCTGTTGGTAACCTGGATCTGCTCATGAATTTGTAGGCAATCACACAGACAACCTTATTTATATTGGTTTTACAACATTTTGAAACTGCCACAATCCCAAGTGATTCTGTGTCAGCCAGCCTCACTAGATAGACCAGACCAGGAAATTGATTTCACAATTCCACAAAACTACGCATACTGAAATTAATTAAAATAACAGAATGCTATGAGTCTAATTGTGCTCCTCTTTCTTCTTATGATCCAGTGAATTAGGGAGATATCTCTCTAAACTGCTGCCAAGTGGAATGGTTCAACTTGCCATGGCCAACTCACCCCAGCTGACTCTCCCCAGCAATCTCACTGTAGCCACCTCACCACAGCCAACTTGCTGCAGGACAATTCAACATGAGATAACTAAAACTCAAGAAAGGGACAAATAGAATTGCAGCTCATTCCAGCCTTGAGGACTTCTAACTTGAGAAGAGTCAAACCTAAAGCAAGATAAAGCTCACTGCAATTCACTTCTTCCTCTCTTGAGTTATCCTGGTTAAATTATCCCACAGGGAATTGTCCCCCAACAAGTTGGCCAGTGTGAGATGGTTGAGGCAAATTGCCTGTGATGAGTTGGCTGTCCTAGGCCTGCTTCCAACTGCTATCTCACTCTGGCATTGAAAAATGCTTCAGTCCATTTTGCCTAGATAAAGAGTCCCTGCATATCTCCATTAAGATTGTTGTAGACAATTGTTGTTTACTCTGCTACTAGTACTGGTTGTGATTGGAGTGGCCTTTAATCCATAAAATAAATAAATAGCAAAGGCTTGACTAAAGAAGAAAAATATTCATAATATTTTTGCAGAAGGTGGAATTGACTCCACTATCAATGAATACTAGCAAACATTCATTGTATTTGAAGAAAAATGAATGATAAATATATGAAGGTAAAAAAATGTAACTTCTATCTAAACTATACTTGAAAAGGCAGAAAGATAAGAAGTTTCCTTATTGTTTAAACTCAGAGACTCATTTAACAAAATAGGCCAGGTGAGAGACAGACATGAGGAAAACATAGGAAGACTACCTTCCTTTATCTCTCTCCATTTGTCATCAAAAGACTCCTAACTCCAAAATAATGAGACCTCTAGTCTCAATTATACAGAGTTCTGGTATATAAGATACAATCTATAGATAAAACTACCCCAATAGGCATCACCTGGGCTTGTGACAGAGTTTTTATGAGATAACTATTCCTGAAGGCAATCTATGCCATCATAATTGCAGACATCTGCATTCTCAGAAGCAGAAAGAAAAGAATGATGTATCACAGAGACTGCCAAAGCACGTACCACCAAAGGCCAAACTGCATGCAATGAAAATGAGCCAGTGTTGTATCCTCATGAAAAATGGACAAGAATTAAAGACATTCCAATCTGGCCATTTTTCAAAGAAATTTTTCAACACAAGTCAAAGACATTTTAATTGAGTCCAAGATAAGATCAGGATCATGGATTTATAATCTTTGGCTTTAGCTAGGAGGATTGAAATATTTAAGATAAACATTTCAGTTTCTAGAAATCTGTGGAAAACAATGCCACAGAAACAAATTAAGGTGGAAGATTGATTCTTGATTAACAATCAGAGTCATATTTTGAAAGGAACGGAGGATTCTGGGATAGCAAGATTTATGGGAGGAATCTTACACCAGCTTGGAGTAGCTTAGAGGTGAAGAATTTTTGAATTGTGTGAATTAAATAATTTTTAAAAAAACATTTAATGTAGAGGAGGAACAGGAATGACATGACATACAAAACTTTGCAAAAGCTTAGTGTTTTCTTGTGGGCAGTTGGACATTTTTCAAATCTAAGCACTAGTCTGGAGAACTAGAACATCCCTCTCTCTATTTATAGCCATCATATCCAGATTAAGCAAATTAAGTTAGTAAGGCTTTATCTGGAAACTTTTTAGAACCTTTATCAAAAATTCAGCCACTTAAGAAATTTGGTACATACATAATACATATACATATATGTATACATACACTTGTGGAAGACATACCTATTCGGTTAAATATGGAACAAACCTTTACTTAGCCGTGTTGACTCTTTTTGTTACTACTGAGGAAGTCACCTACACATACAGAAGTAGTCAAAAAAAGACCTTACAGTGGCAGGACCGCAATTTTCACCAAGGCCAGAGATAACCACTATTGCAAAAAGCAGAACTTCCCAAAAGCTAAATCATTAACTATCATACCCACAAGGAGGAGGCTTCCTGTTATTGTCCGGGAATGAGCAAAATTGAGTAATTGCCTGTGACCCTTTCTTTGCACTTCTTTGTGCTCACACGTTTATTGTGTGTTTGGGTCATGCTCAAAAAAATATTCTACAATGTACTCTTTGTGTCCTTGACCAGATTATGCAGAGTCTTCATAAATGTATTGGAGACATTGCAAACTGCACACTTATGTAATGGCTTGGGTGACTGAGAAGGAAGAAAAGTGATGAGAATCTGGGCAATTTTTTCCAGCACAACCCATTTGAAGACTACAATTAAATTTTAAGAAACCTCACAAGGGAGGTATAAAGAAAAGGTAAAGAAAAAGTAACCAAAGTAATAATGTCTCTTGGGTAACTTTTTGCTATCTTTGCTACTATTGCTTATTTATGCATTTAAACTATAACATCTATAGAAAATCATAGTTCTACACATAAATCTTTTCCTGCCCTTTCTCTTTACTCTACTTTGTAAATATCCTACCCAGATGCATCCATTCTTTATTCAAGTTCCAGCTTGGCTCTTCGTGTCATAATCTCCAAGGAGGATCATAGCAAATCATGTAATTTTCTTTCCCCAAAAACATGTCTGCATCCTGCTTCCATAGCAAGCAAAATTAATTAAAAAGCAAAGTGCTATATCTCTTGAGAAATGCTATGAAGGTTGAAATCAGCTGGGTCCTCTGACTCATTTGCAACTTCTATACCAAACTATTTTTTAAACAGAAGATCTAATGCAATTATTTAAAAGGGGCTGACAGAGAAAGTGAAATATCAAGTTTCTGAATTCTGGATTTCACAAGTATAGATAATTAAGTGTAGGAAGCTATTTTCTGGATAATTTTTATTAAAGATGTTTTTGAAAAGGAAGATAAAACTAATATAAAGTAAGAAAAAGAAAAAAGAAAAAAATCAATGAGAAAGCTAAAGTTCAAGAAAGTTAAAAAAAGAAACATCAAAAAGAAACAAGCATAAAGTCTACAAGGAGTTTCTAATCAGAAGTAAATGCAAGTATTATCTTTTCTCTGATCAAAGAAAACACCTGTTATTGAAATGCTATAATTATTATCCATTATTTTTTTAGCAAGTCTTGACTTGGGAAGTGTCTTTATTATAACAAATGAATTAAGTTGAAGAGCAACAACTATCATGTTCCCTGTTCCATTTGTATCACTGGACAACATTTTTTTCCAAAAATTTTGGTTCCTTGAAAACCTGTGATAATAATTGACCCATTCAAATGGAATACAAGTATAATTTCAGGATGACTGCATCATATAGGAATCTTGAGAAATATGAAATTAACTTTTAATTCAGTAATGTATAGCATGACTGTAATGTATTTAATTGCATAATGTTTCCAACATATTGCATGATTTCAACAGGGCTAAAAGTGTTTTGCTGCTGATTTTTATTTGTACTCAGTATTCGATGCATCTTGTGGCAATGTCCAACAATAGTCAGCTAGCATTAATGGATTCTACTTGCCCTGTTACCATTTTTTGGTTTTGGCAAAGTCCTGGTGAAATCTTTCACTGACTGCACCTAGATTTTTGGGAAAGGAGTCCAAATGTGAATGCAGAAAAGAAATCTTCAGTGACATATTGCGCTTCATAGTCTTGCATGCTGTAAGAAGTTTGCCATCTAATTGGATGTAGTTTGTTGGTGTGTTGTAGCTAAGAAAATTCTCATCAACATCCTTGAATGTTTTCCAGGCAATTTTCTCTGACCCGACTAACAGATTTTTGAATCGCTTGTCATTGATGATATATGTGAACTGTGGACCAACAAAATGCCTTCCTTAATCTTGGCATCTGTTATTCTTGGAAACATCTGTCTCAAATTTATTTATTTATTTATTTATTTATTTATTTATTTATTTATTTATTTATTTGTGGGACTTGTATGCCGCCCCATCTCCGAAGACTCGGGGCGGCTCACAGTTAAAACAACGACAACAATAAATAATTAAAAAGAATTAAACTAAGCAAGCCCCAAAGAATATAATTACAGAATACAGAAATAAGAACCACCCCACCCAAAGGGTCACAGCCCGGATTGGTTAAACAACCAGGTCTTCAAGTCATGGCGGAAGGTGTGGAGGTCAGGGGCCAGGCGGAGCTCCAAGGGAAGTTGGTTCCAGAGGTCAGGGGCCGCGACAGAATAGGCTCGTCGTCAGGGGACCGCCAACCGGCATTGCCCGGCCGATGGGACCCCAAGGAGTCCTTGTCTATGTGCTCACACAGGGCGGTTAGTACTCGATGTCGGCAGGAAACGCTCCCTTAAATAATAAGGACCCATGCCATGAAGGACTTTGTATGTTAAAGTTAAAACCTTGAATCTCACCCGGAGTGCAACCGGCAACCAATGCAGGCAGCGCAGGAGGCAGGTAACATGGGAGAACCGGGAAACTCCCATCACCACCCGCGCCGCCGCGTTCTGCACCAGCTGCAATCTCGGATGGTATGCAAGGGCAGTCCTAAATAGAGCGTTGCAGTAGTCGAGTCGCAGTAACAAGGGCATGAGTGACTGTACGCAGGGCATCTCGGTCCAGAAAAGGGCGAAGCTGGTGAACCAGCGGACCTGGGCAAAGGCCCCCTGGCGATGGCCCCCACCTGCTCCTCCAGCCGGAGCCATGCATCCAGGAGGACCCCCAGGTTCCTCGCCCTATTCACAGGGGCAACACCACTCCCCTATGGTCAATGGTGGACATTCCTGACTGGACTGAGATGCCGGTATGCACAGCCACTCCGTCTTGGCGGGTTGAGCGAAGCATGTTTCCATCCATCCAGATCCGTATCGCATCCAGACAGCGAGTCATCACGGAGAGGGCATCACTGATCTGGTTTGGGGTGGAGATATATAACTGGGTATCATCAGCATATTGATGATACCTCACCCCAAAACCACGAATGATCTCACCCAGCGGTTTCATGTAGATATTAAATAAAAGGGGGGAGAGGACCGACCCCTGGAAGACCCCACAAGTGAGCGCCTCGGGGCCGACCTCTGCCCCCCTGCCAACACTGATTGCGACCGCCCCGAGAGGAAGGAGGAGAGCCACCGAAGAATGGTGCCCCTCACCCCCACCCCCGAGGCATGCAAAGGATACCATGGTCGATGGTATCGAAAGCCGCTGAGAGGTCTAATAGGACCAGGACAGAGGAAAAGCCCCTGTCCTGGGCCCTCCAGAGATCATCCATCAGTGCGACCAATGCCGTCTCCGTGCTGAAACCAGGGGAAGCCGATTGGTACAGATCCAGGTAGTCCGCTTCATCCAGGAAAAGTGGAAACTGCCGAGCCACCACACTCTCAACAACCTTCACCAAAAAGCGAAGGTTGGAGACTGGACGAAAGTTGTCTAACATGGTCGGGTCCAGGGCAGGCTTCTTCAGGAGGGGTCTCACCACCGCCTCCTTTAAGGCAGAGGGAAAAACACCCTCCCTTAATGAAGCGTTGACAACTGCCCGGATCCAACCACAGGTGACCTCCCTGGCGGCATAAGCCAACCAGGAAGGGCACGGGTCCAACAAACATGTGGTGGAACTCAGGCGCCACATAATCCCGTCCACTTCATCCTCGGAAACAGGATCGAACTCATCCCAGAACACACTGGCCAGACTGCCATCCTCAGACCACTGCAAATCAGAGGAAAAACCCGCTCCGAATTCGAGCGATCTTATCCGACAGATATTGACCAAACTCCTCAGCCCTTCCCCGCAATGGGTCCGCCCCCTCCTCTGGACGAAGGAGAGAGCGTGTAACCCGAAACAGGGCAGCTGGGCAGTTATCTGCGGATGCTATGAGGGCGGAGAGATAAGACCTTCTCGCCGCCCTCATAGCTCCCAGGTAAGTCCTAATATGGGCTCTTAGCTGGGCTCGATCGGCCTGGGAGCGGGTGGACCTCCACCTGCTCTCTAAGCCCCTCCGACGGCATTTCATCTCCCGGAGCTCCTCTGAATACCAAGGAGCCATCCGGGATCCGCGACGTGTGAGGGGTCGCATGGGGACAACCCTGTCGAGGGCATCTGACGCGGCCCGATGCCAGGCGGCCGTCAGATCCTCGACAGAGCTGTGGGCAAGAGAAGAGGGAAGAGGCCCCAGTTCCGCCTGGAACCATTCAGGGTCCATAAGGCGCCTGGGGCGGAACCATCTAGGCAGTTCCTCATCCCAGCAGTGGGGGGTGGCCTGTTGGAAGACCAGCCATAGGAGATAGTGATCAGACCATGGAACAGGCAAAGCCGTAAAAGTGGCTTGCCCTCTGTCACTACGCCACCACTCAGAGACAAAAACTAGGTTGAGAGTGTTCCCCCCCTCATGAGTGGGGCCATGAATTAATTGGGTCAGGCCCATGGTTTCCATAGAAGCCACGAATTCCTGGGCCAATCCCAATGCACCCCCCAGGGAAGGCAAGTTAAAGTCCCCCAGGACTATAAGGCCCGGGAACTCCACCTCCACCCCCGAGAGGACATCAAGAAGCCCAGGCAGGGCTGCTGTCACACAGCTGGGAGAAAGGTATGCAAGCAGCAAGCCCACCTGACTGTTAGGCCTGCACTTCAGGAGAAGGGTCTCACTTCCACCTATCTCTGGGATAGTGACCTCCCTTGGAAGCAAGGTCTCCCTAATAACCACAGCCACCCCACCACCCCTTCCCTGGGCTCATGACGGTGCACAACCTGGAAACCTGGAGGGCATAATTCAACCAGAGGGACACCACCCTCTGGGCCCAACCAGGTCTCAGTAATACAAGCCAGGTCTGCAGCCTCCTCCTCAATAATCTCACGGAGGAGGGTAGACTTGTTAGCCACGGACCTGGCATTAAAATACACCAGCCTAAGCCCAGGGGTCCCAATTCCCAAGCTCCCTAGGGAGGAGGCCATAGGGTTGGAGCGAGCAACCACGCAGAGATGGCGGCTGCGCGCTCCCAGCATATGATGTGGCCCTATGCCTCGCTGTCTCCTGCCAACCCCAACCACCCTGGGAATCACGGCCCCACCTCAAACCCCGGAGCCCTGCAGGCCCCCAACCCCCACTCCCCCCGCCATGAACCGGGCTGCAAAGAGACCCATTAACCCCCCTCCCTAACCCCTTAAGACAACCAATTAAAAATTTTAAAATTTTCCCCTTCCTCCCAATTTTAGAATTTAGCCCACTAGTCGCGACATGCCACCTCTCGGGATCCCAAGATCCGTCATTAAGGTAAGCTCTTGATAGCGTAAAGGGCCACTTCACAGACTGGGGAACCATCTGGAAGGCCCATAATTCTGATAGGGAGTAGGCAGGCATAACATATACATAACATATACATCTCAGGCAGGTCGATACAGGAGGTAGTTGATTCGATGGAAATATTCGATGGAAATATTGTAAAGATGGAAATACAATAAAAAGAGACAGACAATAGCAATAATCAGGAAACAGTCCGCAGTCAGCGACTCTCTCACAGCTGTCAAAATAAACCAGTCACTGTACTGCCACCACAGTGACTTGTGGGAAAAAAATCCTAAACAGTCCCCTGCCCTCTCACTGCAGGGGGGATTGCATCCTCCCATTGCCCTCTCACCACAATGGGAGGCAGCCAAGTCCCCAAGAGAAAGGACAAAATACAAGTCCGGGCGAGTGGTATAGATGAACCAGGCACCATCAATAGTGCCAAATAAGTCCAGAATGACAAAAACAGCAGCAAGACGGTGGTCACAGATGAAATGCCCAACCAACATAGGGCTATCAGGTCCGTAGAAATCCAAAAGAAGTATAACATCTGCAACCAATCACGGCCACAGGTCTGGAGCCACAGCGTCATCCCTTCTTGGGGGGGGGGGGTGACTGCCAAAAGCTTCACCCACAACCCCACCCAGGAAGGCCGGTTCCTCCAATCGGGCCATGGTTACGGCGTCCCCTCCTGGGCTTTCCGGGCCTGCAGACCTCCACCCCACCCTGTAGATCTATTCCTCCCAGAGCTTCTGGGGAAAAAGGAGGGGGGGCTCCTCGGGGTTGGTTCAAAAAGTCCAAACCCCCGCAGTAACGCCTCCCCGATCCAAAAACCAGAGAAGGGGGGGGCCATTGGGCCAACGGCCTTTCCGCCAGAGGACTCCACGTGGTTACCTTCATGGCAGCCATGGCACCAAAGGCCACAGACCGCCGCCACTACTGTCAACCTCCTTGGGGCCAGAGCCTCAGTGCCGCAGCAGAGCCGCAAGCAGTCCAACCTGCTGTAGTCACCACCACCGTTAGGGCCTAGCTTCGCCACGCCCGTCGCCAGCAACCGGCAGCTGACGACCACCAGTGACAGCATCGGGTCCACAGCATTGGGTCCACAGCATCGGGTCCACAGAAGCCACCAGGGTTGCCGTCGGCACAGTAATTTCCCGGTGCCGGGGCTCCATGAGGGATGCAGGCAAAGCAAACAATGTTGCTGCTGCACCCCAATTCCAGCCAGCAAACTGCAGCAGATGTAAAGGCCGCGGGGGGAACAAGCCCAGCCACACCAAACTGCCAGCCCGTTTTCTGCCGGAATGGTTTTGGTGGCATCCCATGATGCTCCAGGGATGACTCCAGGAGAGGACTAAAGTAGCAGCGGGCCTTTCTCACGAAAACCAACAGAAACCTCCAAACGCCGAGAGAGCCCCTTCAACATCGTACCGCCATCTTGGACATGCGCAATAGTGAAATAATGAAAATTATTCACTCTCCTTCATTACTTTCATCAAAATTGTTCATTAATTTCAGTTTTATGTGAAACAAAGGCAAAAATAACTTTATTAGGTCAATAAATGGTTTATGTGCCAGGTTATTCTGTTCTGGAACCAAATTATTTTGACATGGCCATTTCTTACCAATTTAATGTGACTCTCTTGCACGACTCAACCATATGCATAACTACTATAACAATAGTACTTGGTATATCTGAGCTGCATTTTGAAGAGCAGAGCTACTTTTAGATCTCCACAAATATTCCAGTTGTACTTGGTGTACTCTATAAACAACACTTCCATATTTTTGTATGTTTCTTTCATGCGTGCAGCATAACTGACAGGTACTGAAGGGTGTAGATTGACATTGGGTAAAAATAGAAGTTTTCTATAAATGATAGATTAAATTACATGATAGATTAAATTACAGCTTATTTTCATAATAAGCAGCCAAAAATCTATAAGATACACCTAACAGTGTTCAGGAAGCAAAATCTTTGTTGTCCAGTGTATTCATAACAGGAAAAAATAGCAAGCAAGAAAGCACAGCTACATTGTATTGATTAAGCAATGATCTCTATACAAGGCTCAGAAGGAAACAAATTTAGGAGAAAAAGGAAAATCAAGTTAAAGTCTCATTCCCTTCATCCACAAGCTTCTTTGAAAATAAATCCAGTACTTTCTACATTTCTGAAACAGTAATATCTACCTTCTGTAAACAACATATCCCAAGCCATGCTGGCTGATGATGGGGCTTATTGCCAATCTCATTTGAAAAGAACCTGGTTAAGGAAGTTTGATGTGAAGAATAGTTGTGAATGTAAAGAAGAATATGTTAGATTTGCATGAAGAGTCAGACACGGAGTGCTTCAGTGAAGAGTTTATTAGTGACTACAGCTCAAAACAGACCCGATTTGGCTGGACGGCGCTGCTACTTATAGCCAGCAGCCGCAGTTGCCAGCCAATCAGAGTGCAGGGTTTTCCCGCACTATTTAAACCAATCATTTCTGACATTTTACAAGAACAGTTCAAACTTAACCAATGACATTCAAACCTACATACATAACAGAATAGATGTGAAGAAGAGTTGATTTGTCATAGTGATGAAGGTGCTGGTTGAGAAATCAGGAGATTGGGATTTTACTCCTGCCTTAGACATGAAAGCCAGGTGGGTGACCTTGGGCTAGCCCCTTTCTCTCAGTCTAACTCATCTCACAGGGTTGGTGTTGTAGGGAAATTAGGAGGAAGAAGTATTATGTATATTTTACTCCTTGAGTTATTTATAAAGTAATAAACACAGGATAGAAATCTAATAAGAATACTATTCATTCTCTCACTTTATATATGAATGGCAGAGCTGGATGCATGACAGTATGAGATATCGTAGGCAAGCAGAACATGCACGATCCCACTTATAAGTCTCCACATGCTCTAGGAGTCCTTGTTCACTTTGAGATTGAAAGACGAGTCTGAAACACTGGGTAAATCAAAATCAAAAGAAGTGGAGCTAGAAATAGCACTCTAAGAACTTCTAGTTCCCAAGATGTTTTTCTCAGCATATCACGTGTAGACAACCACAATGATAACTGCTCTGCCTTTCCTAATTTTAGTCTTTGGGTACAAAATGGTTGGTTTCTAAATTGGTAAGATGTCCTTTGTGGGCTGGTTTCTATTATTGAACCTATTTTTTTAAACAATACAACTAATTTCCTAAACAATTTTTAACAATACAGCTGCAATTGTCCGTGTGCATGAAAGTGGGGATAAGCAGAAGAATGGAAAAGGATCAAAAGCATGAGGCCCCCAGTTTCCCACAAAAGCAGCAGCTTCAGATGTCCAAATTAGCTACAAATGGCTTAAATTTTACATAAGAAAACTGAAAACTTACAGCAAGTCATTGAGCGTGATTGTCAAAACCTCACAAGTCATGATACTCTTGAGGCTTAAAGGGAGCCAATGGACTGAAAAGGTTGCTGAACAATAGAGTACAATTGATTCTCTGTCTTTCTACCCTTTTCTGGCTAAGCAAAGTGAAGCATCTAGACTGCTTTTGTCTATGGACTTTTATGTAGTTAGTAAGAGGGTAAGTCTTGGAAACGGACTTTTACGACTTTGATCATGTGATTTAGAAGTCAGATGCTTGGCAACTGGTTCATATTTATGATGGTTGCCGTGTCCTGTGGTCATGTGATCACCTTTTGCAACCTTCTGACAAGCAAAGTCAATGGGGAAGCCAAATTCACTTAGCAACTGGGTTGCTACCTTATCAACTGCAGTGATTCACTTAATAACTGTGGCAAGAAAGGTCATAAAATGGGGCAAAATTCACTTAACAAATGTCTCACTTAATAACATAAATTTTGGGGTCAATTGTGATCGTAAGTTGAGGACTATCTGTATATGACCACTTAAACTTCCCTGCAGAAGCCTCTGGAGTTCTGTGCATCTTAATCCCCCAATGTTTTATGTGTACAAACTGAATAATTGCACAGATTTATGATTCTGAATAAGTTTGTATGTGTACTCAACAATTTACTTAAGAAGTCCTTTCTGTTTCCTTCTCTTAATATTTTAAACATATAGCACCATTACTTTTAATTGCATCTCTCAAGAGGAGTCACATTATTTAGTTAAAAATGTAATTAGACTATTGTATAATGAGCATCTTAAAAAACAATAAAGCTTCAATACTCCAGGATATTATAATGAAATTTTGTATTCATGTTGAGGCCACAATTCTTTGTTTCATACTGAAATATTCCCAAAGCTGTTCCACATGAAGCAAAAAGTTGTAGTGTAACTATTAAGCAAGAACTAACTCAGAAATTAAACTCTGGCCATGAAAGTCTATGTGCATATTCAGGTGCAGGAGAATATTTCACCTTGAAACAAAATTGACTTATTGTCAGCAGAATAATTGTTCTGTACCTTTTGAAGTTCTAGCTATTCTTTATTTGTTGGTGAGGAAAAAATAGGTAAAATATATTGAAATGTGCTATATGAAGACAGGTTCTTCAAAACATAAATAAATATACAGTATGATGGAATGAATAGGAGAACATGCAGCAACACTATAGTAATAAATATAATTAATTCTTTATGATGGCCATAACTCAGAATCTGGGTTTTGCTAAGTCGTAATATAATTTATTTGGCATTGGTTTATTAACTTCATTATTGTGGTTTCTAAATTATGGTTTACGATTTAATGAACTCTGTGATCCCAGCTTCTAGTGCTGCTTACATCTTCATCAAGGGGCCTTTGGAAAAGCTGTGATGACTTTATATTATCTTATTAAAGTATTTTTTTGAAGTTAAAAGATAGAATTTACTAAAAAAAAGCAATGCGTGTTAAAAATATCCATATCTGTTCAAATATCAGTCCTCTAGATAACTGAAATAAGAAATAAGTGGAGCAACAAATAAAAAATGGGAGGCCTATAAATTTTCTAAATAAATACATAAAAGCTAAACTATTACTGCTGTTACCCTCCAAAAGCAAAGGTGAAGATGTGGTTGATAAAGGGAATCTTTTCTTGATACTCACTAAAGTTCAAATTTGAACAATGTTGAAAGTATCATACACATAATTATACTGGACTAATTCTCAGAAATTTAGATTAAGATAGAAAAGTTTTCATAGTAGTGAATAGATTTCACTTCATATCACTTTAGCCAAACCAACTATGTTTTTAATCATGCCAACCTGGTTATGGTTCCTTTTTATATTTTGGTTTTAGATCTTTCTTGAATAGTACCACATGGATGAAGAGGAGCCCAAGGTGGCGATGAGGTAGCAACACCTATAATGAGCTGCTTTAAGTTGCTCTTAATTTTATGTCATCAGTATATTATTTACTCTAATTCACCTTCACCTCTTCTATTATTAATGTTGGAACATTTTAATAAATAGAATGTTTGCCCTATCACTATGGAGAAAAGCAGCAGAGTCAGTGTGTGCCCTATGAAACAGCTGAAGGCTGACAGATATATCACAAGCAAGCAAGCCTTCCCTGTAACGAACATCATCTGTCCTTGTCCACCTGACAGGTATGAGTCTTCAGAATGGGACTTACAAATGGAGATAGACAGCCAGTGATTTATAGATCTGTCATCCTCCATAAGAAAGAATATCCTTGGCCTTCAGATTGCTTCTGTTTGATCAGCAGCCATTGTTCAGGGTGGAGATAAGGGATGCAAATTTAAAATGCCTGGAAGAAGGAATAAGATATATCCAGATAAACTGTTCTTTTGATCTTTAAGTTACTGACCACAGTTAAAAACAAATAGATTCACTGGGAATCTAAAGTTTATTAAAGTTTATTAAGAGTTGAAAGTTTGTTGAGAGTCAACCAAAGAAAAATTTCCAGACTGTGAAAACAAAAGATCTGTGAACAAAACATCCTCCATATATAGATGGTTGGAGGGGGAAAATAAACTATTCTCAGATTTAAATTGAGAAAAGAAATTAATGGAAAAGGTTAGCAATTTCATAAGGAAGAATGAGAGGCAGGTTCTAAATAATCAAGTGCTGAAGGAGGAAAGGGTTGTAATAAAAATGCTATTTACCAACTAATCAGATCGTCCTGTAAATTACAAATAATGGAGTAAACAAGTTGATCGAGATTTTAGAAAGCCGTTGTTATGTCTTTCAGTCAGTTTTTAGGCTGCAAAAAACAACCCAGAGATCTACAGACGGTTGAATATTTTCCTCCTAGAGGCAGTTGCTGGCAAATCTTACTGTCACTTGGGCAATTTATAGTTCCTGGCATGCTAATTATAATGAAAATTTTCTAAAACCACTTTTTCCATTTTTTCAATCCATGTTTTTTGCCTGCAGTAAACCAGCTCACTCATAATTCAACATAGCTATTGGAACTTTAACATACAGTAAACAACTCACACTCAGATAATCCCAAGGATGTTTTACCAGCAGTGATCTTGAGAGGGAAAAGTCTAAGGAAATGATTCTGCATTCTGCAATAAGCAGCTCATTGAAGATAGTCTTCCAATATTTCAGAGGCTGTCACAATGAAGAAGAAGACAACCTATTCTCAATAGGTCAAGGGAATAAGTAATGGATGGAAGCTTATCAAAGGAGATCCAACCTAGAACTAAAAAGAACAATTAATCAGTTGAATGGCTTGCCTTCATATGTTGTGGGTGCACAGTAACTGGAGGTTTTTAAGTGGAGATTTGACAGCCATTTGTACAGAATGGTATAAGATCTCCTGCTTTAGCAGGGTGTTTGAATAGAAGACCTTCAAAGTCCCTTCCAACTCTGTTATTCTGTTATTATTCTCCATCAGTAATCCGTTGGACTTGGGAGAGACTGATATTACCAAGACTAGATTATGATTATTTGAGAGGAACATCAGTGGCAACCTTCAAAACAGCTAAATTTCTAATAGATCTAGTTCCTACCAACTGCCCAGGGTATTCTTTCTTTATTGGCCAAGTGTGATTGGACACACAAGGAATTTGTCATTGGTGCATATGTTTGGTAGAAACATTTATTCTGAGAAATATATTTTCTATGCTGCTGATGAGCAGCAATCTGGCTATATACCTGTTGTTGCCATGAGACATTTAGATATTCCAAATTCCAATGCAAAGACATTCTTCTCTATTTTACACCCACTCCCCCAGATCTTTTCACTCCCCAAACTCCCAGAGACTAAAATAATTGGTGCTGTTCCCTTACAGGAGGAAGTTCCTGATAGCCTCAAATTTGGGGACCTACAGCTTGAAATAAAAGATGAACTACATCTGGACCATGTATTGGACTCCAGCAGGCTAATATTTCTAATAGGTAATAGAAACTCCTACTTGTCAGATAAGCTTTTGAATTGGCTGAATGGAATTGACAACATGATCAAAAAAGAGAGGTGAGAAGTTTAAAGAACAAAAGGCAAAGCACAGATCAGTGAATGGTAGTGGTAGAAATGTTTTCAGGAATGGAAAAGTAAAGAAAGATATAGTGAATGGTGTGATTTTAAACTAGATTTACATATAGTGGATTTCATTTTTTTAAATCTCCTGCTACTTCTCCAATTTCTTTTGCTTATTACTTCTTCCTCTTTTGTATGCTTTGCATAATGTTGCTTACTCTGAAAAGGAATACCCTGATGATATGTGCATAGGTACATGTACGTTTAAAGATGCACACTAAATAAATGACCATGGTTACTTAGATCACCAGAAGACTCTGCTCATCAGGAATTACAATTAGATGTTGCCAAAGATTGGCTGATCCACAGCAGCTGCTGTTGGTCCTTTGCATGTCCATTTTCTTGAGCCAAATGCAATTGCATCTTCAGTGCCTCATGGTGTTTCGTACTCAAGAAAGTACATCAAGCATAGAAGAATTTAAGGAATGAGCAGCTGCCCATTCTGCTGGCAAAACAAGAAAGATATTTAGAAATGGGAGCAAATTTGAGTTGAGGCAAACATTTTGCACCTGTCCACTCAGAAAAATGGAAGAGAAATGTGCTGAATATACATACCAGACAGGACATTGTTCCTCATCATATATTTATTTATTTATTTATTTATTAGACTTATATGCCCCATCTCCGAAGACTCGGTGCTCACAATCAAAACATATAGTACAGTAGTTATTTAAAAGAATTAATAATTTAAGCCCGATAAGACCAAATTAAGGTGAATTAAAATTATCCCGTGGCCCAGGTGAGGTAATCACAGCCCAATTTGGTCAAACAACCAGGTCTTTAAGTCGCGGCGGAAGGTGCGGAGGTCAGGGGCCAGACGGAGGTCCAGAGGCAGTGCATTCCATAGGTCAGGGACCGCTACAGAATAGGCTCGTCGCCGGGGGACCGTCAGCCGACATTGACTTGTCGACGGGACCCCGAGGAGTCCTTGCCTATGTGTCCGCGGGACGGTGGCTTCGACATCGGCAGGAGCGCTCCCTTAAATATTGTGGACCCATGTTGTGTAGGACTTTGAATGTTAAAGTCAGAACCTTGAATCTCACCCGGGCGCAACCGGCAACCAATGTAGGCCGCGCAGGAGGGGGTAATATGGGAGAATCGGGTAACTCCCATCACCACCCGCGCCGCATTCTGCACCAGCTGCAACCTCCGGATGGTATGCAAGGGCAGTCCTAAATAGAGAGCATTGCAGTAGTCGAGTCGTGAGGTGACAAGGGCATGAGTGACTGTACGCAGGGCATCCCGGTCCAGAAACGGCGAAGCTGGCGAACCAGCCGGACCTGGGCAAAGGCCCCCTGGCGGCCCCCACCTGATCCTCTAGCTGGAGCCGTGTATCCAGGAGGACCCCGGTTCAGCGCCCTATCCACAGGGGCAACACCACTCCCCTATGGTCAACGATGGACATTCCTGACTGGTCCGAGATGCCGGTATGTACAGCCACTCAGTCTTGGCTGGGTTGAGCCGAAGCATGTTTCCGTCCATCCAGGTCCGTGCACGCTTCCAGACAGCGAGTCATCACGGAGAGGGCATCACTGATCTGGCCTGGGGTGGAGATGTATAGCTGAGTATCATCAGCATACTGATGGTATCTTACCCCAAAACCACGGATGATCTCACCCAGCGGTTTCATGTAGATATTGAATAAGAGGGGAGAGGACTGACCCTGAGGGACCCCACAGGTGAGTACCCTCGGGGTCGACCTCTGCCCCGTCAACACCGATGCCGCCCGTGAGGTAGGAGGAGAACCACCAGTACAGTGCCCCCACTCCCAAGCCCCGGTGCAAAAGGATACCATGGTCGATGGTATCGAAAGCCGCTGAGAGGTCTAATAGGACCAGGACAGAGGAAAATCCCTGTCCCAGGCCCTCCAGAGATCATCCATCAGTGCGACCAATGCCGTCTCCGTGCTGAAACCAGGCGGAAGCCCGATTGGTACGGATCTAGGTAGTCCACTTCATCCAGGAAAAGTGGGAACTGCTGAGCCACCACACTCTCCACAACCTTCACGAAGGTTGGAGACTGGACGAAAGTTGTCTAACACGGTCGAGTCCAGGGCAGGCTTCTTCAGGAGGGGCCTCACCACCGCCTCTTTCAGGAAGGACACCCTCTCTTAATGAAGCGTTGACCACTGCTCGAACCAACCGCAGGTGACCTCCCTGGTGGTATAAGCCAACCAAGAAGGGCACGGGTCCAACAAACATGTGGTGGAACTCAGGCTGCATAATCCTGTCCATTTCATCCTCGGAAACAGGATCGAACTCAGTCCAGATCGTATCAGCCAGACTGTTTGCACCACGATCCTCAGACCACTGCAAGGTGGAGCACAACCGCCCGAATCCCGAAATTTTATCCAACAGATATTGACCAAATTCCTCAGCTCTTCCCGGAGAGGGTCCACCACCTCCCCGGATATAGGAGGGAGCGGGTGGCCCTAAACAGGGCGGCTGGGCGGTTATCTGCGGATGCTATGAGGGTGGAGAGATAGTACCTTCTCGCCTCCCTCATAGCTACCAGGTAAGTCCTAATATGGGCTCTTAACTGGATTCGATCAGATTGGGAGCGGGTGGCCCTCCACTTGCTCTCTAAACCCCTCCGACGGCGCTTCATCTCTCGGAGTTCCTCTGTATACCAGGGAGCCACCCGGGATCCACGGCACCTGAGGGGACGCATGGGGACAACTCTGTCAAGGGCAGCCCCAGCAGCCTGTTGCCAAGCGGCCGCTAGGTCCTCGGCAGAGTTGTGGGCAAGGGAAGTGGGAAAAGACCCCAGTTCCGCCTGGAACCTCTCAGGGTCCATCAGGCGTCTGGGGCGGAACCATCTCAGTGGTTCCTCATCCCAGCGGTGGGGAGCGGCCTGTTGGAAGACCAGCCGAAGGAGATAGTGATCAGACCATGGGACGGGCAGGGTCGTACAGTTAGCCTGCCCTATATCACTCCGCCACCGTTCCGAGACAAAAACTAGGTCGAGGTGTTTCCCCCTCATGAGTTGGGCCCTGAACCAACTGGGTCAGGCCCATGGCCCCATGGAGGCCATGAACTCCTGGACCACACCAGACGCCCCCAGGGAAGGCAGGTTAAAATCCCCAGGACCATAAGCCCTGGGAGATCCACCGCCACCCCGAGAGGACGTCGAGAAGCCCAGGCAGGGCTGCTGCTACACAGCTGGGGAAAGGTATGTCAGCAGCAAGCCCACCCGACCATTAGGCCCCCACCTCAAGAGGAGAGTCTCACCACCGCCTATCTCAGGAACGCGACCTCCCTTGGAATCAAGGTCTCCCGAATAACTACGGCCACTCCACCACCCCTCCCTGGGCTCGAGAGCGGTGCAAAATCCGAAAACCTGGGGGGCATAAGTCAACAAGAGGGACCCCTCCCTCTGGCCCCAACCAGGTCTCGGTGATACAGGCCAGGTCCGCAGCCTCCTCCTCGATCAGCTCACGGAGGAGGGAGGATTTATTAGCCACGGACCTGGCATTAAAATACACCAGTCTGAGCCCAGGAGGCCCAGTTCCCGTGCCCCCAAGGGAGGAGGTCATAGGGTCGGAGCGCGCCACCGCTTCGAAGATAGTGGGCGGTCCCAAAACATAATTTGGCCCCATGCCTCCTCGTCTCCTGCCAATCCCAGCCACCCTAGGGATTGCAGTCCCCGACCTGCACCCCGGTCCCCATCAGCCCCCAGCCCCGCCCCTCCCCACCATGGACCGGGCCGTATCCCACCCCCAGCGCCATTTCCCACCCTCCTCCCTAGCCTTCTTAGAAAATTGGTTAAAATTTAAGTAAAGGGGCCCTAGTGACCCTCTTTTGCATTTTATTAGAGCCCCACCCCCCCTATCCCTCTGCCATGCCATCTCTCTGGGTTCCATAACCCATCCTCGAGGTAGGCGGAGATAGTACAATAGGGCAAACCGAGAGAGGGAGTTCTCTCAGGGCCTGCAATTCTGCTACCGTGTAAGATTGTATGGTAAAAGCATATTTAAAACGGACATGAGGGTTAAAGAGATGACAACTACAATAGCGGCAACAAAGTCTGGTATATAACTTGGTCTAGTCCGAGATATTATATTGTCCATTAGAGAGTCCAGATTGAAGACCAGGCTGCCCTCTCACGGCAGACCAGTGGGAGATGTCCAAACCTCGATCTGGAATAGGCCACGCTCTCTCACCCGGGCATCTCCAATGTAAACCGTAGACAAAAGGTCTTAAATGGCTGCATAGGGAGGGAGTGTGTCCTTCTTGCTGGTCTCTCACTCCAGCAAGGGGCACAACCAGACCCCGCAGCCAAGAACCAAGATAAAGGGTATGGAGCCAGCTGGGATTTTACTCCCAGCAGGAAGAGTGCTTTGACGTTCCAGATAGATGACAAAGGATGGCAAAAGGACAGGCAACACGAGAAATAAGATGGAGAGAATAGCGGCTGAGACCAGTAAGGGAGGCGGAAGTCCGGCACATGATAGTCCCAGAGGAAGGCGGTTAGACCCATGGCGGATAGGGCTCCAGCAGAGAAACCATCCCAAAAAAGGTTGGGCTGACGATGGACTTCATATATGTAGATAAATGTGCTTCTATATACAAACTATTTGCAAAGTTGTAGTTTTGAAACATGTTCCTCTGATATTTATTAATAACCAATACTAGATAAAGGACCATATGCAGTTTTTAAAAATCCAGGTCCTGCAATCTGACAAGTCTAGTATTAATTTGAATATAGTACCTAATTCTAATCCAACATTGAGACTACCCCTAATCTTGTAGCGATCTTGCCTTCTCTTCTTCTGTATTGGAGGACTTTTCATGCCCTATATTAGAATTCTTCTTTCCTTCCTTCTCACAGCAGCATCTTCTACTAGTCTTCCCCTATTTGCCAACACCCAACCTACATTCACTGTAATGCTTGCCAAACAAAACTAAAGCAGTCATATCATAATTTTATCAATGAGAAAGAGCAGGCAGGGGAACTAATCAGATACTGCAGTGTTTCTCAACCTTGGCAATTTTAAGATGGGTGGACTTCAACTCCTAGAATTCCCCAGCCAGCTGTATTGAGATACTGCCTTTGGGAACAAGCAGAAAACCTTGTTAAACCTACTCACTCTCCACTCCAGTGTCCTTATTGGCGGCATATCCCAAACACAGCATCTGATTTGTTAAGTTCCCTACTATTAACCCTTAGGATATTTTTTCAAATATTGTGGGGCATAGCTGCTTCAGTTTGAAATATTATGAAGTATTTTAATAGCTCCTTGTCCCTGATTCTGGGCTTGGACTAGTATCTTGTAATCCATCTTTGGTGACTGTCACAACTGACAAAAAAGAAGAATGCACTATCTTCCATGTTGTCTCCTCAAGTTTATCCTGGAGGTAAGAAGGGATGTTTTTGCTATGTGATTTAAATGAAAAGGAAAAAAATATATAATGCAGCAGTGTACTAAGATCCTTTACTAATTATACAAATGCTGATTCTTCTGAAAGATAGCTCCTGGAGCTACCGTCAAAAGACACCATGCTGCTATTTTGATTCTTCATAATGATATAATGATATGGAAAGAAAGAAAAATACTAAAGGAGTTGAAAAACACAGAAGGATGATCAGTGAAATCACTTCTTCTCCTTACTGAAATTATATTAATGAAGCAATAGAAATGGCATGATGCTATACCAGCCTAATCTGGAAGTTGCTTAAGGGAAAATGAGGGCATGAATTATTTGATTTTGAGCACATATGGATGTAAAAAGAATGTTTTTATGGCACTGTTTTCTTTGAGGTGTTTCTGCACAACTGTGAGCTTATAAATGAACAAAGAACAGTTGTGGATGGGAACACGCCGGCAGGCTGTGCTATAGGCAACAGCAACATTGGCAAATACTCGGTTCTTCAAATAATGTGAAGCACAGCTGGAATGCAAGTACAAATTGCACAGCCTTCTAAATAATATAACAGCTATTTGGCCACATTTGAGTCTTCTGACAAGCACATAGGCATTTCTTTTTGCATATTAACACCATAATGCATGAACTCAGTTTGATTTTAGGAAGTGGGGGAGCAAAATGTTTCTGAGCAAATAAATAGAAAGTGACAGATGATTAAACTAATAAATAAAAGCATGACTACAAGGAAGGATGCACTTGAAATTTTCCTGCAGTAATTACATCTGACTCCATAAAGTAGTGATAATTTCTGCATTAACTTACAGGATCCCCAGAAGGCTGCATTACAGAGCAGAGCAACAGAGGAAGCTGTATATTTCCATATTGATTCAGGCAAGGAAGCATTTCCTTCAGGGTTTCATCTACCCAAATGTTTGCTTGATTATATTTCTGCCTACATGAGTGACCATATTTCTGCAGTTTTTTCCTTCTTGACACTTTTCATATTTAGCATAAGGTTCAGATACTAATTCGTGAATATATTCATCTTTGGATTCTCACTTATCTTTCATCTCAGATTTATTTTTATTGTTATTGCTGATACTGTAATGACCTTTTTGCTTCTTAAAGTCTATGATGTCTTAACACCATTTTTGCATATTCTTCCTTTCTTTGTTCTGCTGGATTCCTCCACCCCCCGCCCTTAGAAAAGACTCACTGAAGTTCCTGTTTGCCAAATTCTGCTAGAATCCATTTCCTGGCATGTAGTCCTTACAGCATTTACTTCCCTTTATCACTGGAGTCCTGAGTGTCAATGAAACCAGAAGATTTAGCCACACAAGTACGACACTGATATTCAATGTAGCCACCCGTGAACTGTGCTTGATGATTTTTGACCGGTTGCCATACATGCATAGCATTCTTCAGTTGGTTTCATTAATGTGTGAAAAGAAGTATGATGTAATCAATACAAAGCATTGCTATAAAATATCCCAAATCTCTGCCAAAGTAGTACTGATTATGGTTTCATCCTTTGGTTTAGTAGAAAACACTGCTTTTTCCCAAAACAGATACAACATACATTATCATCCTTATCATTCCTTATCATCTTTTAAATCATAAAATGTTCTGGTCTTAGCCTTCAGCTAAGCCTGGCTGCAGCCTGACTTAAAAATATTGCCAAAAGGCACATTTCTAGGGAATCCCTTACCAAATGTGATTGACAGGCATCAATAGCAGGTGAAAAGAGCAGCTGAATACCATTTTTATGTTTTATTTCCTTGCCATTTTCCCTACCATTTATGACCATTACATTCTTCTTTCTTTTCCAGAAATCAAGGCCTGTTCTGAACTGACAACATTTTCATTCACATTTTCTATTATAATCCAAGTTAATTCCTTTTAGGTTTTCCCTGTATGAAACAATACATTTATTTTAGATTGTAGCAAGCCTTGCAATGGGTAATCTGACTGTTAAATGGGACTGAGGTTCTTTTTTCATGAAGACAGATTTTTTTTGACTTCTATGAAATCCATCGGACTAAAATTGCAGGCATTCGGAAGGCACATCTTTATAAGATACATATGTATGCTCTGGCTGATTTTTGCAGGCAGAATTCCCTCATTTCCTTGCCTTAGGAAATGTGTTTGCTTAAGACACACAGATAGAAGTTACCAGATGGTGGCTGGAAGTGGATAAGATTTAATATCTACTTTTAGCTTCAGATTTAAGATGGAATTTGTAGGCAGAAGAATTTTCTAGATAACCAACTGGCACAGAACAACATCTGTTCTGAGAGTTATATGTTTTCTAGAGCAGTAGAATAAAACTAAGAACAGGCTTTAGGTCCTCACCCCACCCCACCCCGCCTCAATGTGTGCTTTTGAAGGCATTAGAGCCAGTTTGGTGTAGTGGTAAAAGATGCTAGATTATTAGCTGAGAGGGATGTGAGTTCTATTCCAACCTTAGACTGAATAAGCAAAAAAAATTAAAAGCATATCTGTTATGTATGCAGGTTTAAAGTCATTGGTTTAGTTTGAACTGTTCTTGCAAAATGTAAGAAATGATTGGTTTAAAAGTCGGAAAACCCTGCACTCTGATTGGCTGGCAACTGCGGCTGCTGGCTATAAGTAGCAGCCGCAGCCCAGCCAAAGTGGGTCCATTTTGAGTTGTAGTCACTAATAAACAAAGAGTTTGAAGCACTCCGTGTCTGTCTCTTCATGCAAACTTAACAATATCCATATAGTTAGGTTTCCTCAAGAATTTATGAAGAACAGGAATGAATGGCATCATTTTCTGCTCACCTCAGCCCACTGCAAATACAATTTCCTGCCCCCAATTAAACATATTGCTTTTTTGTAGCTTAAGCATTGCATTTCACTGCCTGGTATGCTTTAATTTATTTTAGGCCAATGTTTCTCAATCTTTACAACTTTAATATTATTCACTTCAATGCCCAGAACACCCCTAACCAGTTGCCACCTGGCCATTATGTTTCTCCGACTTTTGATTTCTTTCCTAAAGATGTTTCACAAACCAGTTGCTTCAAAATATTAAGATTTAAATATAATATGTGGATGGTGGTGTAGGTCAACAGGTCAGTAAAGACATTACATTATATTACATACAAAAGAGACTTTGTGGACTTACAAGATAATACTTCAAGTTATTAGCATGGTTGCCAGAAATGGTAAGTCAAGATTTATATTCCTTGAGAAGAAAAGAATGAAAATTCAGCTTGATCATATGTATACTTGGAAGCAAGCTCCTCTTATATAGTTGGAATTTTGTTCTCTCTTTTAAATATGCAAAAGATAAAAAGTTAGAAATGTTGTAACCAATGAAAGATGCAAAAATATGGCCATCAAATTTTACAGACTTAATGTTTCATTTTAATTAACAAAGGATGGAACTTAATGAGCCACAGAATATGTGCTGTTCATTTATATGCCTTCTCAGAGAGTTTTAACTTTCAAAGTGCACTGACTATAAATTACAATTAGACTTACTTATATAGATAAACTGCCCTTTTCCTTATTTATTGACTATAAGGGTTTGAATAACAAAGCAGTAAGAAGTTTCATATTTTGATAAAAGGAAGTTGTTATTTTATTGCTGAAATCCTTTGTCAGAGTTATGTTTAGAATTTCATGTCTACTTTATTGGGCTATCTCACAAACTTCAGCCATATGTGTACAACCAGTTACAGACCATCCATTATCAGAAGACAAAATGATAAGAAAGTAGCAAACCAACACTGTACACCCACATAATATATCTTTGTCTTTTTTTTCAAGATAGGTAGACATACTTTCAACTTCCCACCATTTTTATTTTCTATAATGCATGGGACTTAAGACCTTCATGAAAATTAAGATGATACTGAAGGTGGGAATTTGAAATATGTCTATTATACTTTCTTATTTGAATAAGAAATTTGAATAGCACAATGAGTATCCTTCCTATGAGATCCAGCACAAGCATATGGACCAAGTAATATCACTGATCATAA
Source organism: Naja naja (assembly GCA_009733165.1). NCBI lineage: Eukaryota > Metazoa > Chordata > Lepidosauria > Squamata > Elapidae > Naja > Naja naja. Next base: position 248,189,651 of record CM019149.1, on the reverse strand, counting down.
AATATCTCATGCCAGGTTAACTCTCTCATTTTGGCTTCACACATGCTCTCCTGAAGGCAACTAGCAGGACCTTGGTACCTGCTTGTAGAGGTTTGACCATCAGTAATCTCAGCACAACTGTTCAGTTTGAAAGACATTAATATTTAACTTTAAGATATTGCAATTATGTATCACTGGGCTACAATGTTAAGAGTACTTGGTGTCATCAAACAACTATACCCATAAACAGACAATGTGCAGTTCTTCTGGCACTTCAACTCAGGTGGGCAGCTTTCCCTTCCACAGTTTGGTGGTGGCGCAGTGGTTAGTGTGCAGTACTGCAGTGGTTAGCCTCAGTGGCACAGTGGTTAGAGTGCAATGCTGCTGGCTACATCTGCTGACAGCCAGCTGCTTGTATTTTGGCAGATCGAATCCCACCAGGCTAAAGGTTGACTCAGCCTTCCATCCTTCTGAGGTGGGTAAAATGAGGACCCAAATTGCTGGGGGCAATATGCTGACTCTGTAAACTGCTTAGAGAGGGCTGTAAAGCACTATAAAGCTGTATACAAGTCTAAGTGCTGCTGCTATTGCTATTGGTGAAAGGATTTAGGCCTTATACTACTTACATACAACACTATAGTATAGGTATGCTCTGGTTTGGTTCATTTGTCCACAACACCTATGTGATTTGCAGGTCTTTCTTATGGTTGCTAGCAGCCCAACTCACAATTCTGATGATATCCTTAGAAAGAGGTTTTCTCTCAGCATGTATAGGAGGGTCTAACAGATCTGTTATGTATGCAGGTTTGAAGTCATTGGTTTAGTTTGAACTGTTCTTGTAAAATGTTGGAAATGATTGGTTTAAAAAGTGCGGGAAAACCCTGCACTCTGATTGGCTGGCAACTGCGGCTGCTGGCTATAAGTAGCAGCCGCAGCCCAGCCAAATTGGGTCCATTCTGAGCTGTAGTCACTAATAAACTAAGAGCTTGAAGCACTCCGCGTCTGTCTCTTCATGCAAACTTAACAAGATCTCCTGACATTGCTCATAGCTGAGCCAGTACTAAAGCTTTGGTTATGCAGTTAACTATAATCTGATTGATGAGATTGAAATTTTCAAGAAGTTTGTCTTTCTATCTGGTATCTGAAACACTGAACACAAATTAATAACATGGGATCATACTTTGTGTGTCCCTAAATTCATAATTCCTGACTTTCTGCCTTAATTCTGTTACAAACCTATTTGTACCTGCAATTTTACCCACTTGTGGGACCTGAACTGGTACTTTTCAAATACAGTAGTAATACTGTATTTTTGAATCCCAGTTGGTCCTCCAACATATTTTTCCTATATGGGCCTGAATAGCCATAACATTAGAGATTTCTAGATACTCCTTTCCCCCACATGATAGCAATCTCCCTATCTTCATATATTCTTCATGTGCCTTGGTCACTATCAGGAAAATGAAAATTTCTGCTTCCTACTGTGGCAGTTTTCCCCTTGGTTCTCAGCACAAGTTCTGAAGGTTTAAAATGTGCAATTTCTCTGAAAACTCCTTGCTGAAGTGATGAAGGCAATCCCTTAGTTTGGCTGGGTGTTCTCTCCTGCCTCTCATATCATGACTCATGAAATCTTAACTTCAGGCATGGTATCAGTTTTTCTGACACACCATGTTCTAGTCTTGTGGGGCCATAAACTTCAAGTATAGCAAGTAACTGCAGATCATTTTTGAAGGCTTCTTGAGTATATTTTGTAAAAAGCATTTTGAGGACCACTTCAGTGTAATAATTAAGGAGCTGGACTAGAACTGGAAAACTCTGAATTCTAGGCTGCTTAGGCATGAAAGCTGGCTGGGTAACTTTGGGTCAGTCACACTCTCTTAGTCCAATTCAACTCATAGGTTTATTGTTGTGGGAAAATCACAAGCAGGAGTATTATGCATGCCCTCTTTTTTTTTTTAATTACATTTATATGCCGCCCTTCTCCGAAGACTCAGGGCGGCTTACAATTTTTTGGAGCACAACCCAATGTGCTCAGCAATAGCCTTCATTCCATTTTTACAAGGTCAGCTAATTGCCCCCAACAATCTTGGGTCCTCAATTTACCTACCCCGAGAGGATGGAAGGCTGAGTCAACCTTGAGCCTGGTGGGATTCGAGCCTACAGTAATTGTATCTTAAGAGCAGGCATTTAACAGCCTGAGCCACCAAAGCTCTTGAGTTGAATGAAATAAAGTGGGATATAAATCTAATAATAAAAATAGAAATATCACAACTTATTGTAATTAAGTAGCTGCCACATTTGTTGAATCAGAATTCAGATTGAATTGATACAAATATCTTATCTTGGGGACATATTGTACTTTTATCTGGATATTTTGTGTTTTATCAGTTGAGAAAGAGTGAAATAATAGATAAAAAAGTTACCAAGACAAACCATATGTTGAAAGAATATGTGGACACCAAAGAAGCATGGATAGGTCAACTAATGATTGCATAGACAGGCCCCTCTGCACCAAAGGGGCTTTATACAAAAGTAGTAGCTTCATGACATGGGTAATAAAAGCATCTGGCTTATGTTTGTTTTGCAGAAGAAAATTTGAACACAAGATTTAAATAACATCTTCAATGACCATGATGTACCATCTGGCTTTCAGTGTAAATAGCTTGGTGATGACAAATAATTTCACATAATTAGAGAGTTGCTGCCAGCTCGCACTAACAGGAATATTGCAGCACTTTACACTTTTTTTTACTAGCAGCTAGAAATCTCCAGATTGTTAATACTAGAAGAACATGCAGTGGCATATCTAATGCACACTTCTTTTTTCTTCTTTGTGCAAGGGATTAATCACAAGGTTAATTTAACTTTATAGTTCAAATAGAACAGTCCCTAGTCACTTTTTATTTTAAAATAGCTAACAAAAAAGATACCAAATCTTTAAATGGGATTAATTAAATCCTCTTGACTATTGAAATAATAAAGTACCTGCTTCTATGTAATCCCTAGGTTGCACATTGAAGGATTTATTGGTAATTCTCTTACTATTAGGTCAGCATTTTAACCTGTTCATCCCTAATACAATATTGTTGTATTCAGCAAATCTACCACAATGATAGATTTGGCTGCACAAAATGTGTGCTTTGGGGCACTGAATATAAAAAAAATTCCTGTACCTTTTCTAATAACAATGAAACACTGACAATGCCTGGAGAGCCTAATATCTAGATTTCTAAAGCTGTAACACATGTTGTTTCTGTTGTGCTCTGATGCTGTCAAAATCAGCAAACAAGCCTGTGTTATATTTGGGCTGAGAATTATGTTTTATTGCATCCAAGCAAGTAAGACTGTAAACCACTTTTAATTCAATTTTGAGATCGGTTGCGAATCAGGGTTCATTTGGATGCAAGGATGTTTTTGGATGTGTTCATCCTGGCTGTGTTTGCACCATACACTGAATTCTAAGGTATCCAAACATAATACTATTTCAGGTTTTTGTTCTATCTGAAACCAGAAAATTGGGTTAATTGAGTAGATGATTACATTAACCATGGACATTGTATTACTACAGCTTCTGCTGTGTTAATTTACTTAATTGTTCAAGCAGAAAAAGCAAATAAAAAATAATAATAAAACAAGATTTGATAAAAAAAGAAGCGGCTACATACAGCAATTCTTCTTGTGGTTTAATAAGCCAGAATTAGCTTATTGGTACAGCATGCCAAGAAGTGCCAGGAGAAATATGACAGGATTCACTGGTGGAGTTTTTGGGGGGATGGGTATTGGTATAAACAAGCATTGTAAAACAGAATTTCATGATCTGTGTAGTTTTTCTATTTTTCCAAATATATCCATTGAACTAGGTTATTGCAAAGAGACATTCCAAATGGGCAGCAATTCCCCAGGGAGTGTTTTTTCAGGCTGCACGATTGTTCTACTGAGGTCATCTAATGATGAGTTTGTCCTCTGCACTATTTTCCCACACTGACCACAGGTTACATGCTTGAGGATAATACTGTTGCTAGAATTAATTATCTAAATTCTAAAACCCTATCATGGTCCCAAGACTGGACTTTATTACTGTAGAAAACCTAAAAATGAACTTGAAATGGAGGGCTCTTTTCTGGTTTTTCTTTTTGCAGTTATTGCATGATTTCAACTCCCCCAAGACCGTGGTGTGACCTAATTATTCCAACCTTCAGGAGAGAGGTAACCAGCAAGACTCAGCAATGATCATGTACATCAGTGGTTCTTAACCTTTTTGAAAGAATCGCCCCCTTGAGCCATTGAGGAAGTTGTCATCGCCCCCCTCCCCCAACATAAACGCCCCCCTACCACCTCTTAGCATCCCCAAGGGGGCCAGCAGAGGGGCGCTAAGAGGCAGCAGGGGGGAGTTTGAGGTGCCGGCCTTGCAGGTTCACCCACTGACTGTAGTATTGCTCCGGAGCTGGCGTCTCCAATGTGGAAGCGGTGGCGCGTTATGTGCCACAGCGGCCGCATTTGACGCGCTGCCCCCTGCCACCTCTTAGCATCCCCAAGGCCAAGGGGGGCCAGCAGAAGGGCACTAAGAGGCAGCAGGGGGCATTCGAGGCGCTGGCCGGCCCTGCAGTTTCACCCATTTTGGCACCAGCTCTGGAGTGGTGCTACAGTCAATGGGTGAGCCTGAAGGGCCGGCACCTTGAATGCCCCCCTGCCGCCTCTTAGCATCCCCAAGGGAGCAAGCAGAGGGGCGCTAAGAGGCGGCAGGGGGGCAGTGTGTTGAACGCGGCCACGGCAGCATGTAACGTGCCACTGCTTCCACATTGGAGGTGCCAGCTCCGGAGCAGTGCTAGTCAATGGGTGAACCTGCAGGGCCGGCCGGCACCTTGAACACCCCCCTGTCACCTCTTAGCACCCCTCTGCCGGCCCTCTTGGGGATGCTAAGAGGCGGCAGGGGGCTTTTGAGGTGCCGGCCCTGCAGGCTCACCCCATTGACTGTTGTACCACAGCTGAACCGGTGCCTTGAATGCGGCAGCATGTTGGGAAAAGCCGCTGCCACCGCTTTCCCAAAGTGCTGCCGCTCTCGCATTCTTTCTGTCTATCCATCCATCCATCCATCCATCCATCCATCCAAAAGGTCTGTCTGTTTGCCTGCCTGCCTTCCTGCCTATCTATCTACCTACCTGTCTGTCTTTTTGTTTACCTGCCTACCTACCTATCTACCAATATAGATATCTCTCTCTCTCTCTCTCTCTCTCAATATATCTTGCTCCATCACCCCCATATCTCCCCCTTCCATTCCTTCACCCCCATATCGCCCCTTTTCGTTCCATCGCCCCCCTGAAAAACAAAATCACCACTTGGGGGGCGCTATCGCCCAGGTTAAGAACCACTGATGTACATTGCCTATCACCTAATTCCACTTAATTAGTAAATTGGGCACCCAAATTGCAAGGAAAAATATTGAAGTGTTAAGAAACCAATTGTATATTTCAGGGGTAGGACATTTTTGAGAGGTCAAGCAATGATATTACAATGCTTAGCTAAGAAAATGCCAAATTCTGCTGTTTGTTATGTGCTATTGAATATAGAAATTTTAGTACTAGGTTCAGTTTCAAGAGAAAAGATGTGCAATGATCATAAAAGTTCTGCTAATAACAGATTAATATTAAAGGAAAAATATTGAAGTGTTAAGAAACCAATTGTATATTTAAGAATGAGCCAGCAATGTTCTGCAGTCAAAAAAGCCAAAACTTTTTTGGACTGCTTCATTAGAGTTATGGCTCCAAGGATTTCATGCTTGCATCATGCACCCATCCATGGCACCCTCTGCCTACATTTTACAGTGTAAACCAGCTGCTCATTTGGACATGAAGGATCCTTGATGATGCAGTGGTTAGGATGCAGTATTGCAGGCTAATTCTGCTGACTGCCAACTGCCAGCAGTTTGAGTCTGACCAGCTCAAGGTTGACTTCCGAGGTCGGTAAAATGAGGACCCAGATTGATGGGGGCAATATCCTGCTAAGAGAGGGTGTAAAGTACTGTGAAGTGGCATATAAGTCTAAATAAATCTAAGTGCTATTGCTATTGCTATTCATTAGTAGTAGAATGTCTAACTTTAGTATACTGTCTAACTTTAGTATAATGTCTAACTTTAACATACAAAGTCCTACATGACATGGGTCCTTACTATCTAAGGAGCGACTCCTGCCGACATCGAATACTAACCGCCCTGTGTGAGTTAATAGGCAGGGGCTCCTTGGGGTCCCATCGGCCGGGCAATGCCGGCTGGCGGTTCCCCGACGACGTGCCTATTCTGTCACGGTCCCTGACCTCTGGAACCAACTTCCCTTGGGGCTCCACCTGGCCCCTGACCTCCGCACCTTCCGCCATGATCTGAAGACCTGGTTGTTTAACCAATCCGGGCTGTGACCCTTGGGTGGGATGGTTTTAACGTTCGTATTAATTTTAATTTTGTATTATGTCTTGGGGCTTGTCTAGTTTAATTCTTTTTAAGTATTTATTGTTATTGTTGTTTTAATTGTGAGCCGCCCCGAGTCTTCGGAGATGGGGCGGCATACAAGTCCCACTAATAAATAATAATAAATAAATAATGTCAAGGGAAATGATAATACCACTTTAGGCTGCACAAATCACACCACATCTGGAATACTGTGCCCAGTTCTAGTCACCATAATTCAAAAAGTTTCTGAGGAACTGAAAAGAACACAGAAAAGAGCAATAATGATGGTCAGGAGCCAGGAGACTAAATCCTACAAAGAGCAATTAAAGGTACTTGGCCTGTTTAGCTTAAAGAAGAAACAGCTAAAAAGAGACACAATAGCTGTTAAGTTTGCATGAAGAGTCAGACGCGAAGAGCTTCAGTGAAGAGTTTATTAAGTGACTACAGCTCGAATGGACCCGACTTGGCTGGGCTACGGCTGCTTCTTATAGCCAGCAGCCGTAGTTGCCAGCCAATCAGAGTGCAGGGTTTTCCCGCACTATTTAAACCAATGCTATTTGACATTTTACAAGAACAATTCAAACTAAACCAATAACATTCAAACCTACATACATAACAATAGCAGTCTTCCAATACCTAAAGTAATGTCATAGGAAGAGGTAGATTTATTCTCTTTAGCACCTGAGAATGAGGCAAGACTCAATGAGTGGGAACTTTTCAGTAAGAAATCCAAATTTGAAGTAAAGATTTTCCTGAGTGTGAGAGCTATTAAGCAAGAGCATGCCTCCTGAAGTTTCCCCATCACTGGATGTTTTCAAGAAAAGACTGGACAGACATTTGTTCAGGGTGATATAGAGATTACTGTGCTGGGGAGGTAGGCTGGACTAGAACATCTCTTTAGTCCCTTCCAACTCTATGATTTTATTAATTCTGATGAAACTTAAATATATTTCAGTTTTGCTTGCTTCATTTCAAACATGGCACTCAGCAGTCAGAAGTTATCAAAATTAGAGGTGATTCCAGCTAAGCATATTGACTAAAATTATACCTGGATCAGGTTGGTTCAGTCTCTTTAACAGTGATATGTTTAATTCCAGCTGGAAAAAAAATTGCTTGACACAACATGCACTTAACTCCTGTGAGATATTATTGTTTCTGGTACCTGAGAAAATCAATCCTGAGTTTAGATGAGGGTGCAAAAGCCAAAATGAACAGGCCTCTCTGCTAAGAGACAAGTTGTCAGTTGCCTTTTGAAAATTAAAATCAGTTGAATGCTAAAATCAAACCCAGTTCCTAAATTAACCTTGGCCCATTTTAATGTTCTTCCTACTTCAGTAACTGAAGAGAGATTCAAGAGAAGTCTGCAAGTGGAAAAATTATGCTTTTTATGGCACCGTTGCATTGTATGAATTCATCATGTCTTCCTTTACTGTCAATTCTATACAGACATTCATCTCTGTCTTATATCTTTGATGTTAAAAAAATACCCAGAGGGCTGAAATCTTTTTTATTTAGAATACTCTGAGACGACAACTCTCTCTCTCTCGATCTCTTCAAATGATAACAAACTAATATCTATCTGGGTATGTAGTGCTTGTGCTTCACAGTACACATTAAGATGACATTTATTACTTTGCTACTTTTTTCTTTTTATGGTTTTTGTTTTTTACAAGGGTCTGTGGCCATAATAAAGTTATTTCATTTGAGTCATTCTCCATGCAAGCGATATAGACATGAGAATTGCTTTCCCCACTTTTGATCCTTAGCCTGCATCTTTTTGTCTCTGTTCCCAGTCATAGTTTCATGTTGTCCTCGATTAATGACCAATCATTGAGTGACTGTTAGAAGTTACAACATCACTGAACAAGTGGTATTTATGATCAGTCCATGAAGTTCTGGCTGTCACACGATCATGATTTGTGCATTTGGCAACTTAAAGCAGTTGTAGTGTCCCATGGCCATATAATTGCTGTTTGCAACCTTCTCTGTCAGCTTCTCGCAAGCAAAGTCAAGGAAAGTCAGCAGACAAGGTCACAAATCACTCCTATAAGTCACTCCCACTCTCATTACATTCCCCCCCCAAAAGAGCTCCAAGGGTTTCATTCTTGCATCATGCACCCACCCATGGCACCCTTTGCCTGCATTTTACAGTGTTCAGCTTTCTGAAACCAGCTGCTCATTTGGACATGAAGGGTCCTTGGTACCTTCTGAGCTTGGTTGCTTTCTTGCAGATGTTTTATTATTCAAACTTTGTAGGTGTCGGAGTCTGAATTGAGGAGGAAGATGAACAGCTGACAGGGAGTGGGAGTGTGGCTTTGTTGGCTGTGGAGGAAACTGGGGAAGGGCAAAGTCCAGCTGGGCAGAGCAGGGAAGAGGTAGAACAAGGGAGAGGGAGTTCAGAGGAAGACCCAGGCCCACCCCCTCTTCATCCTAGGGCATTCAGGAAGGAACGGAGAAGAAAGCAATGTGGATTGTGTGGCTCACGGGGGAGGAAAGGGCCCTGATTCCCTTCATTAGCCACAGCTGGGAAGGGAGTTTAAACGAGATGCATGCTGAGTGCGGTGTCTGCTGGGAACAAGCGTGAGTTTATCTCGTGTGTACTTTGGTTATCTGCATTCCTGGCATCCTCCCAGCCGTGTTGAGTTATTGCTGTGCCTTCATGTCTGGAATTCCTTGTCCTTCCCTGCCGGACTAATTACCTAATTTTGCCTTGTTTGGACTTATAGTTACAGTTTTTGTTGACCACATTTTGGACTTGATTCTCTGCAGCCAAAGGCTGTTCCTGGGAGAGTTTTTCTCCAGCTAGAAGGTAACCAAGACATTGGGGGCAAAGTTGGAGCTAATAAAGGGACTGATTATCTGACTGTGTTGCCTTTATGCCATGCCCCGGGTCATCACAGTAGGTAACATCATCAGTACTAGTAAGGAGTGGGGTTTTCCAAGAATACAACCAACTCAGAAAGCACCAAGGACCCTTCATAATCAACCCTGAGCTACAAGTATTCTTTTCTATTACATGGATATCTCTGTTAGAGACTGAAACATCCTCTACCTGAGACTCTTTTCCAATGGATGTATGCAACATAGTGATTTCTGGATCAAGAAAGTACTTACTATTGTGATTGGAATCAGAAATTCTAGTATGCATATATACTACCCTGCTGCTAAGTGGGCTGGATCTACCTTAACCACTAGGCATATTACAAAATTTCAAAGTGACAGGTAATTTAGATCAAGAATTCAGTGAAGTGCTCTTTGATGAAGTTTCAAGAAGCCACATCAGAATTAACCTGTTGCATCAAACTAGTTGCTTCATAACAACCTTCGATATACCCTTGCAGATATGCAGAAGGCATTTCCACCAAAATAAAGTAATCAGAATAAATGAAGCAACCCATCACAATGATTTAAAGTGGAGGTAATGTAGATAGACTTGTTTTTCTACATTGAGGGCCTGCCTCAAAACACTAAAGCAATACCATTTAACTCAAACCCATTAACCACTTGCTATGTTGAAACTGCTTTTGTTTTGTCTTCTCCCTTTTTCCCCCAATTTCAGTTCCCAGACTGTAGAATATGCTGGTTTTTGAAAGCTTATGCAAACTGCTTATCATTTGTTTCACTAAGACATAAATTAAGAGTTTGGATCTTCTAAGATGCTAGGCTAGATCTAATCAAATTTAGATAATTTAATGATTTTGTAGCTCTTCTGTGGTATGTTTATGTATGTGTTATCTTTCATTAAGAGAACTCTGTTATCTTCTTCAAAAGCAAGGAAATAATCACAAATGTACATTTTTATTCCTCTGGAAGAAAGGTTGAGAAAATATTTCTAAAATGCAGATAACCTATCATCTTATTTTTTCTTCCCCAGTGTGATGCTCTTGAGAGGTGGACTGCTTTGGTTCACTTGCGTTGCACATGGAATGTCAAGCATTTTACCTCCCTAACCACAAATATTGTTTTCCACTCAGGGTTACTCTGATGAGTTCATTGAAATCCATTTTCAAGGTAGAATAAATTATGTCTCTTATGAAACAAATAACAAAGAAACAAACAAACCGAAAACTATAATGATGGAATGACACTGAATTGGCAAAAATATTGTTGATGATCTAAACATTAAAATCCCATTGCATTTGATAGAGATGATAAAAAAATGTCAAATTAGCTCATAATCTACATGGCAGGAAGATTTGTTGTATAAAACTTTTTTTCCAAATAAGCTAAGCCACCTGAGTTTTTGCCATTAATTTTCTATTGCTATTAATTGTAAATTAATAAAGATATCCAGAAAAATATATCCTAACTTTGTTTCATTGTATAGGAATTCAGGAAGTGATTGTGTATGCTTTCTTTTTCACTATCCACAAACCTGTGGCTTGTCTACTTATCTAGACTTCAATCTTTGCGGAATTCTCAGCATTCTGGAAATTTTGGGAGATAAGATATTAAGAAAAGTTTGGGGTAGGGGAGTTGGATAGGGATGAAGAAAGAGAGTGCCAACATCAAGTGTGATCTAGTGTCAAAGGGTTGGACCAGCAATAGAGAATCTGAGTTGTATCCTGCCTTAAGTATGAAAGACAGCTAGATGACCTGAAGGCCAATCATTTCTTATCAGCCATAGGAAAACAGAAGTGGCATACTACATAAAAATGCTGCCTGAAGAACTGCATGGACTTGTCATGTAAGCAACAATATAAAGTCTCAAAGAATACCAGGAATCACATTCTAAAAAGTAGGCAGGTAGTTAAGATATAAGGCTTGGTTGAGTCCAGACTGCATTATGGGGATGAACTTGATGGAACCCAACTACCAGCCACTCAACTCATAAGTTGCTGACATAACAGCAGTATTTACAGTTTACTTACGAAGAGTTACTATCTGGAATCACATGGATGATCTCAACATCTCTTTTCTGGGGAGATTTAGCTGGCCTAGATCCCGATGTTATTTTCTCACAAATGCAATCTTGCACTTCAGCAAGTCTCACTATTGGAAGTCAGTTTCTGCCAACTTGTCCAGTATTCAATTGAGTATGACTTTCTTTCTTTCTTTCTTTCTTTCTTTCTTTCTTTCTTTCTTTCTTTCTTTCTTTCTTTCTTTCTTTCTTTTTCTTTCTTCATTCATCTATTTGTATAACCAGTTTGATTTTATCATTTGTCTGGTGAACTTTTGGCATGTAATGTCATGCCTCAGTCTTGAATTGGTTTTCTTGAATGATCATAATTTTTAAAATTATGTTACTTGCCTCAATTAGGTGTGTTAATAGGCCTCAATTAGGTGTGTCATGTAATAAGGTGATGTTAATGAACTGTATGAGGCCAAAATTTTTAAAAGTCCAATGTTTGGATTTTTCTGGATTCTGGGTAGGCAGAGATTCAGTGAAACATGCTTTCATCCAAGCAAAAGCCTAACATCCTTATTTTAATTTGTGATGTAGCAATAATGGTGAGAACCAATACTGAACACATACATCATTACACTTCCAGAAATTAGTATTTTACTGCCAAATTTCAGCTTCCTCTATTGGGCAATTACAGGAACCCACAAAATATGGTGGAAGTTATTGTATATGTCTGGACCATAACTTGTTGAAACCTGATATGTGGTTAAATAGGAATTAGCTTGAGTGCTTTTTGCATAGCAGGGTTACTTTATTCTAAGTATTTCCTTTTGGTAGAAACAAATGTCGATCATATTACCAAATGTCAAATGGTACCAAGGTTCCAAGATTTTTTGAGGGTGCATTTAGATTCAATCTCACTACAGGTGTCCTCGATTTACAACAATTCATTTAGTGACTATTCAAAGTTTCAAGGGCACTGAAAAAATTATGTCCAGTTTTCACATGTAAGACCATGGCAGTATCCCCATAGTCACATGATCAAAATTCAGATGTTTGTCAACTGACTCATATTTATGATGGTTGCAGTGTCCCCAGCGTCATGTGATCAATTTTTGTGACCTTCTGACAAATAAAGTCAATTGAGGAAGCCAGATTCACTTAACAACCATGCTACTAACTTAACAACTAGAGTGATTCACTTAACAACTGTGGCAAGCGAAGTTGTAAAATGGGCAAAATTCACTTAATAAATGTTTCACTTAGCAACAAACATTTGGGGGTTCAGTTGTGGTTGTACATTGAGGACTGCCTATACTTACACCACTATCCTAATCATGAATGGCAAGGAATTAATAGCAAATTTCTTTCCTGATCTCAAAATAAAATATGGTGGTTTTTTTTTTAAAGATCATCGCTAGAAGACTTTTGAAGGAAAGTTAAAATAGAATGTGAGTTTTTAAATGAAGAGTTACTGGTCCTATTATCTTCTTTTTTAACAACAACAACAACAAAAACAACCCAAAGTTTTGTGAAGTGGATTTTCAGCACTCATTATAAGTATCACATACAAACATACACAAACAAATACAGTCATAATCTGGGCTATATATTAACTTTTCCTTTTAAACATTTCAGTTCTGATGCTGATCATACTATTGTGCACATGCTTCTTTATCTTACTATTTAAAGCAGATATATTAAATCTAAGAGAAATGAATAACATTTTAAAATAATCCCTTATTTTAATATTCTTAATAACTCATTGCTGTTACTACTGAAAAAAACATATTTTGTGCATTTTGCTATTCTATGATTTTAACCTAACCATTCTTTATTTTAATATATAATTTGTTTGAAACTCTTGACATATGATGTTTCAGTGAAAAAAAGTATAGCCTTATTTTTTTTTAATATTAAGAAAGCTATCGCAAAGTTATATGAGAGTGCCCTCTGCTGGAAATATTTCAGTTTTGACACACAAATGATACCCACAGTTGAAAAAGATCAACAAAATGTCACAAAGGCTGACTCTGTTTAGATTGAGATATGGAAAACTGGCATCATCTCCAAAACCAAATTGTATTGCTCATACAGAGATGAAAGAAGGCTAGATTGGATGCCAAAATTCTATTTTTTTAAGGCATCAACTTATAACTTTGAACAGTCAGTTGTAACTCGAACCATAGTTGGTTTGTTTATTTCTTTTACTCAGTTTGGACTTTAGGTGGCTCACAACTATAAAACAACATAAAAACAGTAGGATATCAAAAGCTCCCTTCAAAAATAGTTCCAAAATAATCACAAGTTGGCAGTTCAATAACAGCAAACCTAAGCCTTGACGTTTCATTATAAAAATAATTACTGAAATCTCTTTTGATTTGCATCGCTTTTTTTGGTCTGCGCATGCCCAAGATGGAGGTTGGTCACTGAGAAAGCTCCCAGGGTGTGTTGCTAGTTTTGGCGTTATAAGTGGAGATTCCTGAACACTGCTGAACTCACTGGGATCATTCAAGAGACCCCAGGGGGTGGAACTGACCTGGTCTCAGCGTGGCTGGGTCACTGGTGAGCTGGCGCCAGGCTCCCAATCTCAGTGGCTGTTCCTGGCAGCGGGGAAATGGCGGCTGTTTGCTTGGAGGCTTTGACGGCCTTAGCGGCTTCTTTGGCGGCTGCGAAGGCTGCGACGTTTGGAGCGGCGTTTCGAGTGGCTGCAGGGTCGGGTTTGGCAGCCTTTCCGGTGGCTGCGGTGGCTGGAGCGGCTGGAGCGGTGGTGGTGGCGATATCGGCTGCTCTGGCGGAGGTTCCTGCTGCGGTTTCGTCAGCTGGGGAGGCTGTGAAGGCGGAGGCTGTAGAGACGATGGAGATGGCGGCCATTCTAGTGGAGGTATCGGCCGCGATGGTGATCTTGGCAGCTTTGGCGGCCTTGGCGATTGCGGGGGCCGCGGGGGCTGCAACGGCTGTGACTGTGGTGCCGGAGGCGGCGAATTTGGACGCTGCTGCTGTTGGCCGCTGGGCCAACCGACGAGCCCCTGGACTGCTTAGGGGGCGTTCTTGGTGGCCCAGCGTCCTGGATGATCGTCGTCCTCCCTGTCTCAACGGCCTTGTCAGACCTGGTGGATCTCCGGGTGGTTGTGGAGGAGTTGGCAGCGGCGGATGGCTGGAATGCCTTGAGCCTGAGTTATTGGGGCTCTCTGGCACAGAACTATCAACTGGCTGGACTGGTTCCAGCCACGAATGCTGGCCCCGTCGGACGCTGGCCGGGTCGGGTGAGCTGCTGCCGGCCTGGAGGGGGTCAGAACTGACATTACCATCGGAGGGGTGACCCCCACGGTTGGCCGGCCTTTTACAGCTCTGGACCTGGGCCGTGATGGTGAAATTAACATCTATGGACTCTCTACCTGGACTTTCCGCCCACTTTTTGTTACTCTCAACCTGCCTACTGCTTTGCCCTCTATCACCAATTCTGCTATTTTATCTCTTCTGCTGCACCTTGTGGATGCAGCTGTCATTTTCAAGCAGCGGTCATGGTCCATAGTCCTTTTTGGACCCTTCCCTTTTCAGGATTTTGGTCTCAGGTAGGGCCCCATTGTGGTGTGAGGACAATGGGAGGACTTCCCCTCTTTTGTGAGAGGACAGAGGGGCTTAACATCTGACCCATCAGCTCCAAGACTGCTTTGACCACCGCGGTGAGAGAGCGGTTGGTCATTTATTTCCATCCTGGCTCCCCAAGCAGGTGTGAGAAGCCTGTTTGTGGTGTTGAACTCATTGGATACTGTTACCTGGACCTTTCTCTCTCCACTCAGACACTTTACATCTGTGTAATATCTATTACCTCTGTTATATGATGCCTTATTCTACCCTCACCCCCTATGAATTATTAACTCATTATTTATGGGTGGTTACTCGCGACTGGAATTATGGGCCCTCAGGACTGCACCCTTGTCCTTGAATTGGCCCATTGGGTTGTCAACAGCTTACCTTGATGACGGATCCTGGGATCCCGAGAGGTGGCATGGTGCGACCAAGGGGTTAAAGTTTAAATCAGGAACTAAGGGACGACTTAAAAAATTTTTAATTCGGTGTTTTAGTGGAATAGGGAGAAGGGTGGGGGTGGGGGTGGAGGGGTCTTCTTGCAGCCAGGTGCATGGTGGAGGGGGGCGGGGGTTGGGGGCCAGCAGGGCTCCGGGGCGTGAGGTGGGGACTGCGATTCCCAGGGTGGTCGGGATCAACAGGGGACATCGAGGCATAGGGCCATATCATGTGTTGGGAGCGCGCACCCTCCATCTTTGTGTGGTGGTGCACTCCGACCCTATTGCCTCCTCCCTAGGGGGCATCAGAACTGGGACCCCTGGGCTTAGGTTGGTGTATTTTAATGCCAGGTCCATGGCTAATAAGTCCTCCCTCATCCGCGAGATCATTGAGGAGGAGGCTGCGGGCCTGGCCTGTATCACCGAGACCTGGTTGGGCCCGGAGGGAGGTGTCCCTCTGGTTGATCTATGCCCTCCAGGTTTCCAGGTTTTGCACCCACCACGGGCCCAGGGTAGGGGTGGCGGGGTGGCTGTGGTTATTCGGGAGACCTTGTTTCCAAGGGAGGTCTCTGTTTCAGAGATAGGCAGGAGTGAGACCCTCCTCTTGAGATGGGGGCCTAATGGTCAGGTGGGCCTGCTGCTCACATACCTCTCCCCCAGCTGTGTGACAGCAGCCCTGCCTGGGCTTCTCGATCTCCTCTCGGGGGTGGTGGTGGAGTTCCCGGACCTTATGGTCCTGGGAGACTTCAATCTGCCTTCCCTGGGGGGGGCTAGGGTTTGGCTCAGGAATTCATGGCTTCTATGGAAGCCATGGGCCTGACCCAGTTGATTCTAGGCCCTACTCATGAGGGGGGAAATACTCTTGACCTAGTTTTTGTCTCTGAACAGTGGCGTAGTGACAGAGGGCAAGCCACTTTTACGGTGCTGCCCGTTCCATGGTCTGATCACTATCTCTTATGGCTGGTCTTCCAACAGGCCACCGCCCCCACTGCTGGGATGAGGAGCCACTTAGATGGTTCCGCCCCAGACGCCTGATGGACCCGGAGAGGTTCCAGGCGGAACTGGGTTTTTTTCCCTCTTCCTTTGCCCACAGCTCTGCCGAGGATTTGGCGGCCGCCTGGCAACAGGCTGCGTCGGATGCCCTCGACAGGGTTGTCCCCATGCGTCCCCTCACATGCCGTGGATCCCGGATGGCTCCTTGGTATTCGGAGGAGCTCCGGGAGATGAAATGCCGTCGGAGGGGCTTAGAGAGCAGGTGGAGGTCCACCCGCTCCCAATCCGATCGAGCCCAGCTAAAAGCCCATATTAGGACTTACCTGGTAGCTATGAGAGCGGTGAGAAGGTCTTATCTCTCCGCCCTCATAGCGCCTCATGATAACCACCCAGCCGTTTGGTTACCCGCTCTCCTTCAGATAGGGGAGGGGGCGGACCCATTGCGGGGAAGGGCTGAGGAGTTTGGTCAATATCTGTCGGATAGGATCACTTGGATTCGGGACGGGTTGTCCTCTGATTTGCAGTGGTCTGAGGAACGGGATACAAGTAGTCTGGCCGGTGTGATCTGGGATGAGTTCGATCTTGTTTCCAAGGATGAAGTGGACAGGACTATGTGACGTCTGAGTTCCACCACATGTTTGTTGGACCCGTGTCCTTCCTGGCTGACTTATGCTGCCAGGGAGGCCACCTGCGGTTGGCTCCGGGCAGTTGTTAACGCTTCATTAAGGGAGGGTGTTTTTCCCTCCGCCTTGAAGGAGGCGGTGGTGAGACCCCTCCTGAAGAAGCCTGCCCTGGACCCGACCGTGTTAGATAATTTTCATCCAGTCTCCAACCTTCGCTTTTTGGCGAAGGTTGTTGAGAGTGTGGTGGCTCAGCAGTTTCCACTTTTCCTGGATGAAGCGGACTACCTGGATCCGTATCAATCGGGCTTCCGACCCGGTTACAGCACGGAGACGGCATTGGTCGCGCTGATGGATGATCTCTGGAGGGCTCGGGACAGGGGTTTTTCCTCTGTCCTGGTCCTATTAGACCTCTCAGCGGCGTTCGATACCATCAACCATGGTACCCTTTTGCGACGCCTCGGGGGGCTGGGAGTGGGGGGCACTATTCTTCAGTGGTTCGCCTCCTACCTCTCGGGGCGGTCGCAATCGGTGTTGGCGGGGGGGCTGAGGTCGGCCCCGAGGGCGCTCTCTTGTGGGGTCCCTCAGGGGTCGGTCCTCTCCCGACTTTTATTTAACATCTACATGAAGCCGCTGGGCGAGATCATCCGTGGTTTTGGGGTGAGATTCCATCAGTACGCGGATGATACCCAGCTGTACATCTCCACCCCAAACCAGATCAGTGATGCCCTCTCCCTGATGACCCGGTGTTTGGATGCGGTACGGACCTGGATGAGCGAGAACATGCTTCGACTCAACCCGGCCAAGACTGAGTGGCTGTGCATACCGGCATCTCGGCCCAGTCAGGAATGTCCATCTTTGGCCATAGGGGAAGAGATGTTGCCCCCGTGGATAGGGCACGGAATCTGGGGGTCCTCCTGGATGTACGGCTCTGGTTAGAGGAGCAGGTGGGGTCCGTTGCCAGGGGGGCCTTTGCCCAGCTCCACCTTGTTTGTCAGCTTCGCCCTTTTCTGGACTGAGATGCCCTGTGCACAGTCACTCATGCTCTTGTTACCTCCAGACTCGACTACTGCAACGCTCTCTATTTAGGACTGCCCTTGCATACCATCCGGAGATTGCAGCTGGTGCAGAATGCGGTGGCGCGGGTGGTGATGGAAGTTTCCCGATTCTCCCATGTTGCCCCCCTCCTGCGCTGTTTGCATTGGTTGCCGGTTGCACTCCGGGTGAGATTCAAGGTTTCAGTTTTAACATACAAAGTCCTGCACAACATGGGTCCTCAATACTTAAGGGAGCATCTTCTGCCGATATCAAATGCCGGCCGCCCTGTGCAAGCACATAGGCAAGGACTCCTCGGGGTCCCGTCGGTGGGCCAATGCCAGCTGGCAGTCCCCCGGCGGCGAGCCTATTCTGTCACGGCCCCCGACCTCTGGAATCAACTGCCCTTGGGGCTCCGCCTGGCCCCCGACCTCTGCACCTTCCGCTGTGATTTAAACACCTGGTTATTTGACCAACCCGGGCTGTGACCCCTTCCTGGGGGGGGGGATAGGTTTTTTTTTTAAGTTAATTGTGTAAATCTGTTTTAGTATTTGGGCTTGTAAATTAATATAATTGTTTTTTAAGTATTTATTGTCTCTGTTTTTAGTTGTGAGCGCCGAGTCTTCGGAGATGGGGCGGCATACAAGTTCAAATAATAAATAAATAAATAAATAAATACTCAGCATTAGATATCAGAAATGTCATTTTATTCCATGTACTCCTTATAATATGGGCAAGGTGAAAGATAATTACTTTGGATCAGAATGATGCAGGTGCTCCTTTCTTTCAGAATAGTTCATTTTGACACAACTGAACATGGGTTTTACTGTGTTTTTTTTAACAAAATTGTTTTAATTGATATTGTGAGCAATATGAGTATTAAAGGGTGTTTTTTAAAGAAAAAAGTAATGTATTGGACTGTTTTTTGGTTATTTAAATATAGTTTATATAAGCAAACATTAAAGGCAACATTGCAAATGGAACTAAGTCTGACTGAACTCATATTTCAGACACTTATTCAGGGCCAATCTCATTTATAATCAATATTTTAAAGGGGCAAGTCAGTAATTTAGTGAGTGAGTATCTTCTGTGATTTGCAGCACAGATACATGTTTCACATTTTGAGTTAAAAGAACATTTATTTCACCTTGAGCAACTTAAGAGGAAAGACAGGGTCTAAAAAATAAACTCAAAACCACAACACTGTGGGACTTAGCAAATCATTCTATGATATGAAGCAGGATATGAAGTTGAAATACGTTGTATGCATCTCTTTAATTGTTTAATTGTTAGGATTTTAAATTTGATCTGGAAAATATATTTAGAAGAAATAGTCATTGTACATAATCTCTGACGCTACAGTAGCATACAATGTTCTGTAGAGAAAGAGTTATTATGTTGCTCCAGTAATGCTTTCATATGAATTTTTATGGAAAAAATTGTTAGATTTATATATCACCTCTCCTTTAAGAATTTAAGGCATTTTACATGATTAAGGCATTTTACAAGGGCATTTTACCCTTCATTTTATCTCCAGAAAAACAACCATTTGTCAAACAAGTAAATTCCCATGGCTTAAGAATGGATTAGAGTCTGAATCTTTTCAGTCATAACCATTGCCCTGTTGTATCTACCTACAGACACAAATAACAATATTCTCTGAACCCTCATAACATTTAATGTTCTCATTCTCTCTTTCTGTCTCCTGTATTCTAGAAATTGCAGGTCATCCTAGACTAAGTGAGGTGATTATAAAGCATGACTACATCATTTAGTGACAGCTTTCCCATTGATCCTGGTTGCTTCATCACCTAAATCCTAAGGTCATTAGGACTGGTAACTTTCTGCTGGCTTAACGCAACCAATGTCAGTGGGATAAGCTAGCAGGAAATTACAAGTTGCAGGCTTGCAGATAGGTGGCTGCTGCTGAGTGAGGAAGGATGTGAGTGCAAAGATGTGGAGAAGGGTTGGAGAGAGTGCCTGAGGATGCAGAAGGATGAAGAGGTTCAGGGAGGCTGCACAAGCAGCATGGCATGGCATGGGGAGGATTGCAAGGGTGTGAGTGGGGTTGGGGTAGCTGTGTGAGACTGCAAGAATGTGTTCAGCACTTAGAACAGTTCCTGATCAAATGGTCATAGATTAAGGACTACCTAGCAAATATTCTAATTAGATTTAGTAATTAAGATACTTAATTTTATAAAATAATCAATTTGTTCTATTCTTTGTTACTACAATGGGCAAGGAAATAATGCTGCAACTGGCAGAAGACTATTATAAACAGCAGATGGCTCTGTTTTCAAATACATTTCTACATGTGCTCAGAACAGTAGACCTTAAATATACCTATTCAAGAAGGAATCTCAGTGAATTACCATTGAATACATATTGTGTCAGCTTCAATGTACAGACAGTTTACTATTTACAAATGGGTTGCATTCTAAGACATCATTCCTAAGTCCATTTTGTTTGCAAGTCATAAGAACAAGCATAAAAAATATGCACAGTACAATGCAGTTCTTACTTTGCATGGATGGTCATCCAGAGAACTTTGAGTGGTAGCAGGAGGGGGTTGGCATGTGCCATGCCACGTAAGTGCACTGGAAACTGGCCCATTCCCATTTCTCCCACTACATCCCAGGGTTTGCTGGACCAATCAGGTTTTGCTGCAATACTACTGTTGGTGTGAGTTAAGAATTGTGCTGTTCCTGCCTGCAACTCCAGCCCAGAGGGTCTTCTGGGGTGTGTGTGTTGGGAGAGGGTGGGAGGGAATTAATTTCCAGCACACTGCATATTCATATTGGCAAAATTTCACAACTTGAAAGTTCATTATTAATTGTATATATTCACAGTTGTATTTCTCTGTATTTATGACTAGGGCTAGTAAAAGATTTTTGCAAAGCAACAAGCTTTCTTTTTTTGCAAACCCATTGCCTTTTAGATGTACATTTAGACAGATGTTTGTGATACATATAATGTTTTCTTTTTAATATAGATCATAGCCTCCATACAGAATGAAAGGGATAGAAATTTTTGAGTATAGAAATACCCAAACCCATTCATGTTTATGGAAAACCAAGATACACACTTTTTATTTGATATGGCAAATATGGGACAATCCTCACTGCTCACATAGTTATCTTCACAACTACGTGAGCAGTGAGGATTGTCCCCTATCAGTGAAGTTATGGGTTGGGGACTTCTGCTATGCACTGAAACTTCTGAACATGTGTTCTTATCTATGTGTATTTCCTCAATAATTGATTATCTGCCATGAAATAAGTATTGACACGTAGTGACTACATGATAGCACCTAACAGACCTTCTCCGGGATCATCTGACTCCAATCAGGCCTTTCAGATCCCTTAACAAGATATCCATTGTCAATAGGGTTCCAGAGGGAACCTGTTGTTGCTCCTGAGGGTTGGATCACATACTCATTTGGTCTCATTCCTCCAGTAGATCCCAGATCTACCCTCAGTTTATGAAGATGCTTAGGGAGATGAAGATAAGAGATGCCAAAAGAGCCTTACAGCATCAGGAAGCATTTTAGGGAAATAAATAAAAAGAGTCACTGAATAATTTAAGAAGACTGAAGCATTCCTTAGTCCTGGGAAACAAGATAATAGAGTCAGAAGAGATTCAAGGAAGCTGTTACTTGATCCACTGGAGTGTAAAAGGAAAGAAAGTTACAACACGAACAGGCTTGCAAGACTCTGGTATTATAACATAGTTGCAGTCTTCCTATGGAGTCTGTTACCTGATCTTTTCTATTGTGAAGAGTTGACAACATACAGTAGGAGCAACATAGAATGAATCCATCATACAGTAGAGCTGAACACAGTTTAGAATCCATATTAAGTCCCATCAAATTGATTAAGTGCATCTTAACTTGGTTATCTGGGCTGTATCCAAAACTTATCATATGTCATCTCCCAGGGAGTCAGCCAGGAGGGACATGGTTCTAAAACCAAGGCAGCTGAACATAAAATCATGACAATACATCCTTAGACCTGATCATTTGGAACATTCTTGGTAGCTGCCTCACAGTCTCCAGATGTTTAGACCTGCCCTTTAACCATTACACCAAACTGATTGTCATCTAAGCAGGACCCAGTAGTGCCTTCCATAGCCACTCTGGAACAAATGCCATAATTCTTGACCTTGTGTCTTTGAAAGAAGAATTATACCCTTTATTGTAAAATGTAATAAATAACATTTATTTGTTTTTGGGTATCCATAAATAATGTCAACCAACAAGTATGTACAAGTAGAAAGTAAGATGCTTGAATTGCTAATTTTTATACATAATTTTTAATTTTTTTGAACTAGGGGTTTCCTTTCTCCCTCCCTCCCCCTCCCTCCCCTCCCCTCCCCTCCCCTCCCCTCCCCTCCTCTTTCTTTCTTTCTTTCTTTCTTTCTTTCTTTCTTTCTTTCTTTCTTTCTTTCTTTCTTTCTTTCTTTCTTTCTTTCTTTTCCACTGAGGTGCGACCCGAAGGATTTCTTGCGATCCAAAGGATTTCTTGCGGAACGGAATCATGCCGCTCGACTCGCGCGTCGCTGCTTGGATTGGGAGGAAAATGAAACGTCGCTTTGCTTCACGCTCTTGGGCGGCGGGCACCTGTTTGCTAGGTCGGGCGAGGAATCTGCAGGAGTCCACTCACTCTTCACAAACCATCTCTGGGCCGGAGCTTCGCCGCTCCAAGTTTGCCGAGGGCAGTTGCTGCTGCCAACCACTTTTGCGCTTTATTGGCCGGCCCGGCTGGGTGGCTGAAGAGCGCCTAGCAGCGAATCCCCGAGAAGAAGCGCTTCCGAGGCACAAAAGCAGCAGGAGGCGCTGCTTGGCGCTTCTGAGGCGATTCTCCCAGCCGCCCTCCCCCCCGTCAAGTCCTCCGCGCCTTGTCCCACAGAGCGGGGGCAGAAGAACTCCGTGGGACGGGAGCAGTTCAGCAGTCTAGCCTTCGGAGCTTCGCCGGCATTTCGACTCGGGCCAACTTGAGAGACTTCGCTGTCTTCAGCTCGGACGAACCAGAGCAAAAACGATGGCGTTTTCCAAGGAAGCGCGGTAGGAAAGGAGGAACATTTAAGTCTGCGGGCACGGCGGCAGATCTTCCAGGAGAGACCCCGTCCGCCGCACGCACAGCTCAGCTTAGAAGGTGAGGGATGTAGGAAGCGGGAAAGGCAGGTGCCTTATTTCGGGGATGCTATTTGTCGAGGACTTTTTCGGGCGGGGAGAGAGGCTGGGGGCGCCGAGGAGTTCGCGGTGGGGAGGTGGCGATTTAGTTCGCCCCGTTCAGAGTTCCTAAAGTCATCGGGTGTAAAATAATATGTGGATAACCTAAGAGCTCTAGCAGTTCAAAAATGAAGGATTTCTCCCATCTCCTGATGCGTGCCAGCCGGGTACGTGTGTGCGCGTTAGAAAACTTAAAACTGTTCAGGTGGTTGTGGAACGGTGTGTGGTGGTTAGGATGGCGGCCAGGGGGTGGATGGGTTTGGCTGTATACGCGAAAACTCTGTTAGATGGCCGTGAGGAGGGAAGGGTTCAGAAAAGGCTCTGGACAACTAACACCCTCCCTCCCGTCGTGTTTTCTGAGACTGGTTTGCTGCGTGTTGCAGGGGATGATGGAGAATCACACATACATGGACCTGTGCCGTTGTTGTGTAAAGTTGCAGCCTTCCAAGTGGGAAAATGAAATTGCTGCCTTTTGGCATTATGTTTTTGGAGATGGAGTAGGGAAGCATACCTTTGTAAGTTCAAAATGCCCATATGATTCTAGGACTTGTCAAATTTTTCAACTTTCCATTTCCAAACATTAAGGGTGCTCAAAAGTTGGGATATGGCTTGGCGATTGTAAAGATATTTTGGTCACTTTAATATTATTTAGATGTGCTTGGTAAGCAATTACATAAACATCGTAACTTTTTAACATTTTGTTTGTTTCATTTGACTCATCCAATGAAGCAGGTTTTCCCCATAAAAGCTGGTCCCATAAATAACTCCAAACAATGGATGTGATTACTCTTTCAACTGTTCTAGATTAACTTGCCCACATTCTACCAATTGATCTTTGGGTTTCCAATTTTCATTATCTTCTTAGGAGACTTTTTTTTCTTAATATAACTTTGTTTTGGGGGCGGGAAGAGAGGTACTGTAGTACCTTTCCTTTTATGCTGCACTTCAGAAGTTCATTCAGTTTTAAATTCAATTCATTAAGAATTTTATATTCCAAAAAGTTGGGTCAACACCCTTCGTTTCATTAATAATTTGTCATTTGATTTGTTTAATGCAGAGTTTTTTCATCATTCAAACATGAAATTTAAACTAAAAAATGTCCAATGTGGGTTTTTTTTGTTATTATGTTACCAGTGTCACTGTCACTACTTTGAATATGTGAAGTGACTCTAAAGGACAATGCAACATACAAAGTCTGTACAGTGCTTTTTTTACTGAGTGACAGTACACCGTCTTATTTACAAAGCTACCCTTTTTGTGATCCATATGGACAACAAAAATAGCAAGGATAGACTGACTAACTGAATGTCTTGTTTTACAAATTAAAGGCTAGCTGTCTGTAATTTGATTCTCCCCAACAAGAGCTTGGCAGGCTCACTAGTTTTCAAACACTTGACCGGTATCAATAAACCAGTTAATTAGATTTGATGGTTTGACATTCCATAGCACTTTCCCATCCTGCCGTAAAAGAGAATCTTTTGTAGGTCTCGGATTTGCGCAGTTACAAAAGCTTCTGGTGTTGTTTACTTGTCTCAAACATGATTAAGTCCTATAGTATTTATTAGAGCTTTTAATGGCTTCTATGCTGCAATCTTCAGGTACATGCAGTATTAACAAAAGTGCATTGTAGCAACAAAATATTTAAAGAAATTTCTCGGGTGACTGAATTAGGCCAATAAAATATGAGTGAGCGCAAATGGTGACTATTATTTGGGTGGGAGAAATAGCAGAGATAGAATAGAAAAATGTTTGGCTAGAAGTTCATTTCACAATGTAATGTTTTATTGTAGCTCTGATAGCTATAGCTAATAACATGAACGGGGTAAATAAACAACAGTTCCCAAGAATTGTATTCGAAATAGATTTAATAGAATGTTCTCTGATTCACCTTTCTCCCTGGTGCCTGTACAAAAAGAGAGGGTGTATCTTGTTTTCTTAAATTGTGATGTGAGGATAACATCAGTAGTGAACTTCTAGAAAGAAATAGTTTCTTGGCTATTTTTGAGAGGATCAGTGATCCCATCTACTGGGATTCCAGAGTAACAACAGGGTTACTTTTTGCTCTAGCAAGTAAATGAGATGATAATGAGGTCTTTATGAGCAAGGAGGAATTCACAGAAAGAAATAAAATGATAAAACAAAAGTAATCTTTTAATTTTCTTTGATATGGTCATTTGTACTAATGATAGGCAGCATCATTTTTATATTTCATTGATTATACATTTCATTCATGAGGCTGAATGAAGTCTTTGAAACTTGTCTTCAAAATAATAGGATAACAGACTTAGCCATAAACTTAAGCTATGAGATTTTATTAGAGGTTGAACAGTTTATGACTTTATCTTGTAAGAACAACACACACACACACACACACATTGATTATCTTGTCTGATCCTGATTGTCATTGTTATTCCTTTTTTTCTGAAACCTTCAGGAAGTATTACTATGTGCTGGGATAGTCTTAATAGGATTAGGGTTAGGTTTTGATGTTCACACAATATACTATGTTTTGATTTTTTTAAATGATTGAACTTTCTTGGGATATTTTTAATTTTTATAACACTTGTTAGATGGACAAATAGGATTTAAATATTTTAAATTGTATCAATTGTGTTCAGATATATTATATTGCCTGTAGTGGGACATCCTTAAGCACACGTGATTTTTCAGTTTTCTAACTTACTTTCCTTCTAGGTTTGAATTGTATGGTTGCTGGTTTTATTTGTTTCGTATCAGTTATTTTACCATCATTTACTTATTCCTTTGTGTTCTATATTTTTAACTTATAAGAGAATCAAGGTCTTTGGGTGGTTAGCAAATATATGAAATAGATGAAATACAATTTCACCCCTTTTCTTTTTCAATTTCAGAACTACCAAGATTGCTTATTTCCTCAATATTGGTTAAGCTAGATACAAGACCAAGGCAGAGCTTTGAAAGTAAATGTTTAGCAATTGGGAAGCTTAATAACAGATCTGTAAAAGTGGAAGTTTTCTAACCAGCTAAGCCACTGTTTTGTACTTCAAAAGAATGTGCCCATTGATTGAGCTCCATATGTGATGCAAGGCTGAAACTGAAAACTGGCTTTAGACTTCATTTTTCTCCGTAAACATTCCTGAATGCCCAGTAACACAATTCAAAATGAGAGCATACATAATTAACAATGTGTGTTCTTCATGATGTGCATGCAGTATGGGATGTAAGGAAATGGGCTTAGCACAACAGTAAAGTGAGTAACTAGCATGCTGTTGAATAGTTTATTTACATTTTTCGGTGCCAAGTTAAGAATGGCAGTCAACTGTACTGGAGAACCTTGATAATTGAATAATGAATATATTACAGGGTATATATATATTTGTTTTTGTAGATTTTCACGGGTACAGGTATGCAGGTCTTGGTGTGTTTGGGTCTTTTCCCATGTACTCTCAATCTTACCTGAACACACCAAGTTAAAAGACCTGAACATACCAAGACATATGTGTGTGTGTGTGTGTGTATGTATGTGTGTGTGTGTGTGTGTATGTATGTATGTATGTATGTATATATGTATATATATGCACTGTGCGAGTTTAAAAATATGTGCACTTTTTGGCATGTATTCCAGCTTGCTCATGCAAATTAATATTTGCTTTTGTATTTTTGTTATCTTAACATTAATATTATTTGATAACACACACACACACACACACACACTGATTGGAATTTTGGTGCTGTTTGTTTCAACATGATAGATAAAAATAAAACAACATCTCTTTGTACAGTGGAACAGGCAATGAAAATTGTAGGAAAATAAATGTTTATTACATTTGTCTACTACAATGTTTATGCTGTTGAGGGAAAAATAACTACTTTATACTGATCAATGTTAGAAATCACTTCAAACTGCTTAATCAGAAAAAGGTTGTTGTAAAATTATTTTATGAGTAGATGAGCATTTAATGTGCTAGCCCCGTGACTTTTTTTTAGCCAAACCAAACAATATATCTTGATTTTTAATAATATGTATTAACTGGTTTCAAAATGCAGTGGAACAGTTTCAAGAAAAATGAAACAAATCTTCTAAGAACTCCAGAAGCCTATAAACCTTGACACCAAGTGTAAATGAACTGTTCTATCTTGATATTATTCAAATAGGAAATTATAGTCCATTAGACCAAGGTCAGTATAGTTATACCAAGAGAGTCAAAGTTTAATGCATGCATCAGATATTCTACATAGAAAACGATGCCAGTAAAGGATTAGCCCAGGAGCAGATTCAAAGCAAAAGCAGAGATTCAGTTGTAAGTAAGCAAACCAGTCAGACTTTGAAACATTAGGACATGAGGTCAAGCAGATCTTGTTTTAATAGCTTTTTCTTTTATGTAAGAAAAAGACTTAACTCTTTATTAATTGAAAATGATGGTCTCATTGGTTATAGTTAAATATAGTTATATAATTAAATAGATAACATGATTCCAAAGAAATCTGGTGCTCCCTGCAATATTGTTATTTAGTCTTCAATGTGAGGGGAAAATCATTTACATGGGCTTTGGATCTATAAACTGGGTTGTAGGATAGGAAGGCTAGAAGGATTACTATGGTCTTCCAGACCAGTGGTCACTAACCAGTGGGTCAGGGGCCACTGGTGGTCCATGAGAAAATTTTGGTGGTCCTCAGAGAAATGTCACTCCCCCAAAGCACCCCCAAAGCAATTAATCAAGGCTGCGCAAGAACACAAGGCTGCGCTGCCCATCTGGCCTGCAGGAACACAGGGCTTGCATTGCTTGCATTGCGAACAACATGAGGTAGTGAGGGGAGGGGGAAAAGGGCAGAGGAGGGAACTTACCCCACTCAACCCACGCGTCTCACCTGGCCACCAGACTGCTTCTTTCCACTTCTTTCTTCTTCTGCTTTTGGCTGCACGCAAGGAAAGCAGCAAAAGTCTTTCTTTCTCTCCCCCAAACTCCACCAGAAATGAGTCTTTGGGACCCTGCAAGGCATCCTGCTACAAGGGGCTGCACCGGCACGACAAGTCTCACAAAGAGAAAGAAAGACTTCTGCTGATTTCCTTGCATGAAGCCAAAAGTTTCTCTCTTTCTCTCTCTCTCTCTTCCCCTGAGAATGGAGCTGGAGATGGTATTCTGCGATCCCAAATAAAGAATGATCGGTAGGAAAACGGGGTGGGGAATTTTCCCAGGGGTGGGATTCTACCAGTTCTGATTGGTTCTATAGTACCCCTTGTTAACTTTCTAAACAGTTTGGAGAACCGGTAGTTAGAAGAAATCTCCTTTTGTTTTTTCCACCCTTATTACATTCTTGGCAGTATGCCTAGACTTACTGTCTCTGAAGGAGGTTTTTTTTTGCTTGCTACTTTTTTAAAGGAGAAAGGTTGTTTTAAGCTTTTTTACACTGCTGTTGGGAGAAAATACTCCCTGGAAATACTAACTAGAAAGATTGACATTCAAACGTGAGTTTACATACCCTTTCCGAGTTTTGGTCTAAAACTGGTTTTTGGTGAAGTTTAATTCTGTGCTTGATGATGTTTAATCCTGTGTTTATTATTTTCCCTATTCAGTTTTGTTTGGAAGGAAAAAGATTAATCTCTGTTCCTGAAAAGAAACTGGTTTGAGAAATCTGGCTAGTTCCTATGTCTATTTGTTCTGGTAATTGGTTTAACAAGCAACAGCTATTGTTGTGATTTAGTTATTTGTATTGTGTTTGAATTTTTTTCCTCATGGTTTCTTTTTCTATCTGGGGAGGGGGTCTTCCTTCACTACTTTAATGGTATCTGGCACTGTCCTTTTGGAGTGTATTTCCAAGAGGCAGGATGTAAGTTTGACACTGATTTTTTTACTGCCTTTCTGGGGGGCATGTGACCTTTCCTTAAACCTGGATGATTTCCTTAGTATATCTTATGGGATGAGTGAGACCAGCTGGTATCTTTAAATGGTGCAAATGGATCTAAGGATTGTTTCTCCTGGGTGTGCTCTTTCTGGAGAGCTTAAATGACCTCTCTGCTAAAGGCTTTCACTTTATGAGCAAGAGTTGGCTGCTTATAGTTGTCATTGCATTTTAACTATTTTAATTCCTCAAGGTGCTCTTGCACTCTGCCTGATTTGTAACTCTGGCTTGCAGGTATTTTTAATCTAATGATTGGTATTTAGGGCAGCTTTTTGCAAGCAAAGAAGCTGTTTGTATTTTTGCACAGGTAATCCTTGACTTACAACAGTTCATTTAGTGACCATTCAAAGTTACAATGGCACTGAGAAAAGTAACTTATGAACGTTTTCACACTTACGACCATTGCAGCATCCCCACTGTTATGAGAGGCCAGACGAGGAGAAGCACCCCTTGACGTGAGTGACATCGAGTTGGCCACTCCCACCCAGTCACATGACCACCAAGCCACACACACCAACTAAGCCACACCCACCAACTAAGCCACACCCACAGACCCAGCTGTTAAAAATTTGAATCCCACCCTGAATTTTCCTACAGACTTTTTGGGGGATTTTCCCAGGGTCTCTGGTCCAGGGATTTAAAATTATGAGTTTGGTGGTCCCTGAGATCCAAAAGGTTGGCGACCCCTGTCCCGATGAGCATCCCGTGTATTTTCTTCCAAACCTTCCTAGACACAATAAAAGGTATTTATTACTTGCATGATACTAGAAGTTAATTCTGAGTCTCTTCATTTGTAATTTTATCTTAACTGTTTTTATGAATTAGTACATTTATAAGGAATTTAACTCTTCATTAAACTCAAGTAGATGTTTTTTTAATTTTGCACAAAATGAATATATTGAATGACCTAAGTCATTTCTAAAGGGAAGATCCCAAAATTCTTTTGATTGTGATTTATAGTTCCTGTAATTAAAATACCGACAGTACCAAGTGATGGTTTAATTAAGTGAAGTTCTAAAGGCAAATCCACTCCTGAATTTAACTTGAATTATAAAATATTTTGATAGACATATCATATGCCATGGTGGCACAGCGGTTAGAATGTAGTATTATGGGCTAACTCTAGCCACAGTCTGGAGTTCAGTGCTGACTGGCTCAAGGTTGACTCAGCTTTCTATCCTTCTGAGATTGGTAAAAGGAGGACCCAGATTGTTGGGGGCGATGTGCTGACTCTGGAAACTGCCCAGAAAGTTCTGTAAAGCACTAAGGGGCTGTATATAAGTCTATGTGTTATTGCTATTTCTATATGCATACTACAACAGAAGTAGTAGACTGAGTTCATCAGAGCAAATAGTACTTAATAACTTCCTACATATTACCAACTTGATTTTAATGTATCAATTAAATGTCAAGGTTAAAATTCTGGCCTTTTAGCTGTTATGAAAGACTTTGAACATTTTTGACAGAACCAGCCATACTATTATTATTATTTTATTATTATTCATATTTATATGCCGCCCTTGTCTGGAGACTCAGGGCGGCTTACAATATTTGGAGCACAACCCAATGTGCTCAGCAATAGCCTTCATTCCATTGTATATGCCATTCCATTGTATACTTTGACCTAGTTTTTATCTCTGAGCAGTGGCGGAGTGACAGAGGGCAGGGCCAGCTATTTGACTCTGCCTGTTCCATGGTCTGATCACTATCTCCTAAGGCTGGTCTTCCAACAGGCAGCCCCACTGCTGGGATGAGGAGCCACCTAGATGGTTCCGCCCCAGACGCCTAATGGACCCTGAGAGGTTCCAGGCAGAACTGGGGTTTTTCCTTCTTCCCTTGCTCACAGCTCTGCCGAGGATCTGGCAATAGCCTGGCAACGGGCTGCCGGAGGCCCTCGACAGGGTTGTCCCCACGCCCCTTGTGTGTCGTGGATCTCGCTGCTCCTTGGTATACTGAGGAGCTCCGGAGATGGCTGCCATCGAAGGGGTTTAGAGAGCAGGTGGAGGTTTACCTGCCTCCAATCCGACCGAGCCCAGCTGAGAGCCTTTATTAGGACTTACCTGGTAGAGAGAGAGGAGAAGATCTTATCTCTCCACCTCATAGCGCCCGCGAGATAATCGCCCGCCGCTCTGTTTCGGTTACTCTGCTCCTCCTTCAGCCAGAGGGGGGCGGACCAAGCGCGGGTAGGGCCGAGGAATTTGTTCAATATCTGTCGGATAAGATTGCTCGATTGTGACGGGTTGTCCTCCGATTTGCAGTGGTCTGAGGAAGTGCAGGAGTCTGGTTATTTGGGATGAGTTCGATCCGTTTCGAGGATGAAGTGGACAGGATTATGCGCTTATGAGTTCCACCACATGTTTATTGGACCCGTGTCCCTCCTGGCTGGCTTATGCCGCCAGGGAGGTCACCTGCAGTTGGCTCCGGCAGTTATCAACGCTTTTAGGGAGGGTGTGTTCTTCCCACGCCTTGAAAGAGGCGGTGGTGAGGCCCCTCCTGAAGAAGCCTGCCCTGGACCCGACTGTGTTAGACAACTGCCCAGTCTCCAACCTTCGCTTGGAAGGTTGTTGAGAGTGTGGTGGCTCAACAGGTTCCACTTTTCCTGGATGAAGCAGACCAGATCAATCGGGCTTCCACCTGGGTATAGCACGGAGACGCATTGGTCGCTTGATGGATGATCTCTGGAGGGCTCGGATAGGGTTTTCCTCTGTCCTGGTCCTATTAGACCAGCTGCTTTCGATACCATCGACCATGGTATCCTTTGCGCCGCCTTGGGGGTTGGGAGTGGGGGCACCGCTCTTCGGTGGTTCTCCTCCTACCTCTCAAGGTCGAATCGGTTGGCAGGGGGTCAGGTCGCCCCTAGGCCCTCACTTGTGGGGTCCCTCAGGGTCGGTCCTTTCCCCTTTTGTTTAACATCTACATGAAGCCGCTGGGTGAGATCATCCGTGGTTTTGGGGTGAAATTCCATCAGTACGCTGATGATAAGCTGTACATTTCCACCCCAGGCCAGATCAGTGATGCCCTCTCCTGATGACCCGTGTTCTGGATGCGGTACGGAACTGGATGAGCGGAAACATGCTTCGACTCAACCCGCCAAGACTGAGTGGCTGTGCATACGGCCCCGACCCAGTCAAGATTATCCATCTTTGGCCATAGGGAGAGGTGCTGCCCCCTGTGGATAGGGCGCGGAATCTGGGGTCCTCCTGGATGTACGGCCCGCTGGAGGAGCAGGTGGGGGCCGCTGCCAGGGGGCTTTGCCCAGCTCGCCTTTGTTCATCAACCTCTCTTTTCTGGATCGACGCCCCAAGACGATCACTCATGCCCTTGTTACCTCCAGGCTTGACTACTGCAACGCTTCTATTTGGGACTGCCTTGCATACCATCCGAGATTGCAGCTGGTGCAAAATGCGCGCGCTGGTGGTGATGGAGTTACCCGTTCTCCCATGTGACCCCTCCCGCGCCTGCATTGGTTGCCGTTGCGCCCGGTGAGATTCAAGGTTTTAGTGTTAACATACAAAGTCCTTCATGACATGGGTCCTCAATATTTAAGGAGCTTCTTCCGATGTCAAACACCGACGCCTGTTCGAGCTCATAGGCAAGGACTCTCGGGTTCCGCCGGCGGGCCAATGCCGCTGGCGTTCCTCGACGACGAGCCTTTTCTGTTGCTGCCCCTGACCTCTGGAATCAACTGCCTTTGGAGCTCCGCCTGGCCCCTGACCTCCGTGACCTTCCGCCGAAGTTGAAGACCTGGTTATTTGACCAACCCGGCTGTGACTGGGAGGGTTATTTTAAATTTTTAATTATTTTATAAATATTTGGCTATAATTTTGATTTAATTGTTTTTAATGTATTTATTGTTCTTTGCTTTTTGTTGTAAGTCACTCGAAGTCTTCGAGATGGGGCGGCATATAAGTTCAAATAATAAATAAATAAATAAATAATAATATTACTAAGCATTTTTTACAAAAGTCAGTTTATTGCCCCACAATTTGGGTCCTCAATTTACCTACCCAGAGAGGATGGAAGGCTGAGTCAACCTTGAGCCTGGGATTCGAGCCTGCACTAATTGTAGCAGTTGAACTAATGTTAGGCTTTTAATAGCCTGCACTACCAAGGCTCTTATTAGGCAAAGTCTTACATAGCAAATTCTGAAAGCTCAGTGCTCTTCCTACATCTCATTGCCTTTAGACATGTGGAACCAAGTAAGGAAAAAGACTTTCAACTAGCTTTTAGTACATGGAATTTGCTTTTTATTTATCTCACTGTAATTAACCCTAATGACATT
Source organism: Naja naja (assembly GCA_009733165.1). Lineage (NCBI taxonomy): Eukaryota > Metazoa > Chordata > Lepidosauria > Squamata > Elapidae > Naja > Naja naja. The sequence continues at coordinate 248,156,318 of CM019149.1, read as the reverse complement.
CCACATAACCAGTACAGGCACTGGACAGTTCATCTTGTTATTCCCCAAAGTGTGCGTCTTTGTTTTGCTTCCAAGCAATGTCATGGAATGTTTTGTATGTGGCTATAAATATTCTATTTAACCTATTAGATGGTTTTATATACATGTCATGAACATGCAATGGACATACATCCTTAAGAAATTTTGTCTTTTCTCATTTAAAATCCACATCTTTACATAAAGAGATGCAAACATATTGCAATATTTTCACAAGATATATACTCAGCTGCAAACACATCTTCATCTATTGGTTGAAAGGCAGTTAAACATTTTAACTAAATAAAAAATGTTTTGACTTTTTCAACAACATCCTGTAAGGCAGATCACAGGATGAAGACA
>CM019149.1:248128892-248154940 GCA_009733165.1 Naja naja | reverse complement strand
TTTTGATTTTTAAATGATTGAACTTTCTTGGGATATTTTTAATTTTTATAACACTTGTTAGATGGACAAATAGGATTTAAATATTTTAAATTGTATCAATTGTGTTCAGATATATTATATTGCCTGTAGTGGGACATCCTTAAGCACACGTGATTTTTCAGTTTTCTAACTTACTTTCCTTCTAGGTTTGAATTGTATGGTTGCTGGTTTTATTTGTTTCGTATCAGTTATTTTACCATCATTTACTTATTCCTTTGTGTTCTATATTTTTAACTTATAAGAGAATCAAGGTCTTTGGGTGGTTAGCAAATATATGAAATAGATGAAATACAATTTCACCCCTTTTCTTTTTCAATTTCAGAACTACCAAGATTGCTTATTTCCTCAATATTGGTTAAGCTAGATACAAGACCAAGGCAGAGCTTTGAAAGTAAATGTTTAGCAATTGGGAAGCTTAATAACAGATCTGTAAAAGTGGAAGTTTTCTAACCAGCTAAGCCACTGTTTTGTACTTCAAAAGAATGTGCCCATTGATTGAGCTCCATATGTGATGCAAGGCTGAAACTGAAAACTGGCTTTAGACTTCATTTTTCTCCGAAACATTCCTGAATGCCCAGTAACACTATTCAAAATGAGAGCATACATAATTAACAATGTGTGTTCTTCATGATGTGCATGCAGTATGGGATGTAAGGAAATGGGCTTAGCACAACAGTAAAGTGAGTAACTAGCATGCTGTTGAATAGTTTATTTACATTTTTGGTGCCAAGTTAAGAATGGCAGTCAACTGTACTGGAGAACCTTGATAATTGAATAATGAATATATTACAGGGTATATATATATTTGTTTTTGTAGATTTTCACGGGTACAGGTATACAGGTCTTGGTGTGTTTGGGTCTTTTCCCGTGTACTCTCAATCTTACCTGAACACACCAAGTTGTTACTGACACTCAAGACATATATATATATATATATATGTGTGTGTGTGTGTGTGTGTGTATGTATGTGTGTGTGTGTGTGTGTGTATGTATGTATGTATGTATGTATATATATATATATATGCACTGCGAAGTTTAAAATATGTGCACTTTTGGCATGTATTCCAGCTTGCTCATGCAAATTAATATTTGCTTTTGTATTTTTGTTATGCTTAACATTAATATTATTTGATAACACACACACACACACACACACTGATTGGAATTTTGGTGCTGTTTGTTTCAACATGATAGATAAAAATAAAACAACATCTCTTTGTACAGTGGAACAGGCAATGAAAATTATAGGAAAATAAATGTTTATTACATTTGTCTACTACAATGTCTATGCTGTTGAGGGAAAAATAACTACTTTATACTGATCAATGTTAGAAATCACTTCAAACTGCTTAATCAGAAAAAGGTTGTTGTAAAATTATTTTATGGGTAGATGAGCATTTAATGTGCTAGCCATGTGACTTTTTTTTAGCCAAACCAAACAATATATCTTAATTTTTAATAATATGTATTAACTGGTTTCAAAATGCAGTGGAACAGTTTCAAGAAAAATGAAACAAATCTTCTAAGAACTCCAGAAGCCTATAAACCTTGACACCAAGTGTAAATGAACTGTTCTATCTTGATATTATTCAAATAGGAAATTATAGTCCATTAGACCAAGGTCAGTATAGTTATACCAAGAGAGTCAAAGTTTAATGCATGCATCAGATATTCTACATAGAAAACGATGCCAGTAAAGGATTAGCCCAGGAGCAGATTCAAAGCAAAAGCAGAGATTCAGTTGTAAGTAAGCAAACCAGTCAGACTTTGAAACATTAGGACATGAGGTCAAGCAGATCTTGTTTTTAATAGCTTTTTCTTTTATGTAAGAAAAAGACTTAACTCATCTTTATTAATTGAAAATGATGGTCTCATTGGTTATAGTTAAATATAGTTATATAATTAAATAGATAACATGATTCCAAAGAAATCTGGTGCTCCTGCGCAATATTGTTATTTAGTCTTCAATGTGAGGGGAAAATCATTTACATGGGCTTTGGATCTATAAACTGGGTTGTAGGATAGGAAGGCTAGAAGGATTACTATGGTCTTCCAGACCAGTGGTCACTAACCAGTGGGTCAGGGGCCACTGGTGGTCCATGAGAAAATTTTGGTGGTCCTCAGAGAAATGTCACTCCCCCAAAGCACCCCCAAAGCAATTAATCAAGGCTGCAAGAACACAAGGCTGCGCTGCCCATCTGGCCTGCAGGAACACAGGGCTTGCATTGCTTGCATTGAACAACATGAGGTAGTGAGGGGAGGGGAAAAGGGCAGAGGAGGGAACTTACCCCACTCAACCCATGCCTCACCTGGCCACCAGACTGCTTCTTTCCACTTCTTTCTTCTTCTGCTTTTGGCTGCACGCAAGGAAAGCAGCAAAGTCTTTCTTTCTCTCCCCAAACTCCACCAGAAATGAGTCTTTGGGACCCTGCAAGGCATCCTGCTACAAGGGCTGCACTGGCGACAAGTCTCAAAGAGAAAGAAAGACTTCTGCTGATTTCCTTGCATGCCAAAAGTTTCTCTCTCTCTCTCTCTCTCTCTTCCCCTGAGAATGGAGCTGGAGATGGTATTCTGCGATCCCAAATAAAGAATGATCGGTAGGAAAACGGGTGGGAATTTTCCCAGGGGTGGGATTCTACCAGTTCTGATTGGTTCTATAGTACCCTTGTTAACTTTCTAAACAGTTTGGAGAACTGGTAGTTAGAAGAAATCTCCTTTTGTTTTTTCCACCCTTATTACATTCTTGGCAGTATGCCTAGACTTACTGTCTCTGAAGGAGGTTTTTTTCTTGCTACTTTTTAAAGGAGAAAGGTTGTTTTAAGCTTTTTACACTGCTGTTGGGAGAAAATACTCCCTGGAAATACTAACTAGAAAGATTGACATTCAAACGTGAGTTTACATACCCTTTCCGAGTTTTGGTCTAAAACTGGTTTTTGGTGAAGTTTAATTCTGTGCTTGATGATGTTTAATCCTGTGTTTATTATTTTCCTATTCAGTTTTGTTTGGAAGGAAAAAGATTAATCTCTGTTCCTGAAAAGAAACTGGTTTGAGAAATCTGGCTAGTTCCTATGTCTATTTGTTCTGGTAATTGGTTTACCAAGCAACAGCTATTGTTGTGATTTAGTTATTTGTATTGTGTTTGAATTTTTTCCTCATGGTTTCTTTTTCTATCTGGGGAGGGGTCTTCCTTCACTACTTTAATGGTATCTGGCACTGTCCTTTTGGAGTGTATTTCCAAGAGGCAGGATGTAAGTTTGACACTGATTTTTTTACTGCCTTTCTGGGGGGCATGTGACCTTTCCTTAAACCTGGATGATTTCCTTAGTATATCTTACGGGATGAGTGAGACCAGCTGGTATCTTTAAATGGTGCAAATGGATCTAAGGATTGTTTCTCTTGGGTGTGCTCTTTCTGGAGAGCTTAAATGACCTCTCTGCTAAAGGCTTTCACTTTATGAGCAAGAGTTGGCTGCTTATAGTTGTCATTGCATTTTAACTATTTTAATTCCTCAAGGTGCTCTTGCACTCTGCCTGATTTGTAACTCTGGCTTGCAGGTATTTTTAATCTAATGATTGGTATTTAGGGCAGCTTTTTGCAAGCAAAGAAGCTGTTTGTATTTTTGCACAGGTAATCCTTGACTTACAACAGTTCATTTAGTGACCATTCAAAGTTACAATGGCACTGAGAAAAGTAACTTATGAACGTTTTTCACACTTACGACCGTTGCAGCATCCCCACTGTTATGAGAGGCCAGACGAGGAGAAGCACCCCTTGATGTGAGTGACATCGAGTTGGCCACTCCCACCCAGTCACATGACCACCAAGCCACACACACCAACTAAGCCACACCCACCAACTAAGCCACACCCACAGACCCAGCTGTTAAAAAATTTGAATCCCACCCCTGAATTTTCCTACAGACTTTTTGGGGGATTTTCCCAGGGTCTCTGGTCCAGGGGATTTAAAATTATGAGTTTGGTGGTCCCTGAGATCCAAAAGGTTGGCGACCCCCTGTCCCGATGAGCATCCCGGTGTATTTTCTTCCAAACCTTCCTAGACACAATAAAAGGTATTTATTACTTGCATGATACTAGAAGTTAATTCTGAGTCTCTTCATTTGTAATTTTATCTTAACTGTTTTTATGAATTAGTACATTTATAAGGAATTTAACTCTTCATTAAACTCAAGTAGATGTTTTTTTTAATTTTGCACAAAATGAATATATTGAATGACCTAAGTCATTTCTAAAGGGAAGATCCCAAAATTCTTTTGATTGTGATTTATAGTTCCTGTAATTAAAATACCGACAGTACCAAGTGATGGTTTAATTAAGTGAAGTTCTAAAGGCAAATCCACTCCTGAATTTAACTTGAATTATAAAATATTTTGATAGACATATCATATGCCATGGTGGCACAGCGGTTAGAATGTAGTATTGCGGGCTAACTCTAGCCACAGTCTGGAGTTCAGTGCTGACTGGCTCAAGGTTGACTCAGCTTTCTATCCTTCTGAGATTGGTAAAAGGAGGACCCAGATTGTTGGGGGCGATGTGCTGACTCTGGAAACTGCCCAGAAAGTTCTGTAAAGCACTAAGGGGCTGTATATAAGTCTATGTGTTATTGCTATTTCTATATGCATACTACAACAGAAGTAGTAGACTGAGTTCATCAGAGCAAATAGTACTTAATAACTTCCTACATATTACCAACTTGATTTTAATGTATCAATTAAATGTCAAGGTTAAAATTCTGGCCTTTTAGCTGTTATGAAAGACTTTGAACATTTTTGACAGAACCAGCCATACTATTATTATTATTTTATTATTATTCATATTTATATGCCGCCCTTGTCTGGAGACTCAGGGCGGCTTACAATATTTGGAGCACAACCCAATGTGCTCAGCAATAGCCTTCATTCCATTGTATATGCCATTCCATTGTATACTCTTGACCTAGTTTTTATCTCTGAGCAGTGGCGGAGTGACAGAGGGCAGGTCGCTATTACGACTCTGCCTGTTCCATGGTCTGATCACTATCTCCTAAGGCTGGTCTTCCAACAGGCCGCCCCCCACTGCTGGGATGAGGAGCCACCTAGATGGTTCCGCCCCAGACGCCTAATGGACCCTGAGAGGTTCCAGGCAGAACTGGGGTTCTTTCCTTCTTCCCTTGCTCACAGCTCTGCCGAGGATCTGGCAATAGCCTGGCAACGGGCTGCGTCGGGCCCTCGACAGGGTTGTCCCCATCGTCCCCTTGTGTGTCGTGGATCTCGGCTGTCTCCTTGGTATACTGAGGAGCTCCGGGAGATGGCGCCATCGAAGGGGTTTAGAGAGCAGGTGGAGGTTTACCCGTTCCCAATCGACCGAGCCCAGCTGAGAGCCTTTATTAGGACTTACCTGGTAGCTATGAGAGAGGCGAGAAGATCTTATCTCTCCACCTCATAGCGTCGAGAATGTCGCCGCCGCCCTGTTTGGTTACTCGTTCCCTCCTTCAGGGGGGCGGCCGGCGGGTAGGGCGAGGAATTTGTTCAATATCTGTCGGATAAGATTGCTCGTATTCGTGACGGGTTGTCCTCCGATTTGCAGTGGTCTGAGGAAGGGGTGCAGGGAGTCTGGTTATTTGGGATGAGTTCGATCCGGTTTCCGAGGATGAAGTGGACAGGATTATGCGGCGTATGAGTTCCACCACATGTTTATTGGACCCGTGTCCCTCCTGGCTGGCTTATGCCGCCAGGGAGGCCACCTGCAGTTGGCTCGGGCAGTTATCAACGCTTCTTTAAGGGAGGTGTCTTTCCGCCGCCTTGAAAGAGGCGGTGGTGAGCCCCTCCTGAAGAAGCCTGCCCTGGACCCGACTGTGTTAGACAACTGTCCAGTCTCCAACCTTCGCTTTCTGGCGAAGGTTGTTGAGAGTGTGGTGGCTCAACAGGTTCCACTTTTCCTGGATGAAGCAGACTACCTAGATCCGTATCAATCGGGCTTCCGACCTGGGTATAGCACGGAGCGGCATTGGTGGCGCTGATGGATGATCTCTGGAGGGCTCGGGATAGGGGTTTTTCCTCTGTCCTGGTCCTATTAGACCTCTCAGCGGCTTTGATACCATCGACCATGGTATCCTTTTGCGTCGCTTGGGGGGTTGGGAGTGGGGGCACCGTTCTTGGTGGTTCTCCTCCTACCTCTCGGCTGTGCAATCGGTGTTGGCAGGGGGTCAGGTCGTCCCCTAGGGCCCTCACTTGTGGGGTCCCTCAGGGTCGGTCCTTTCCCCTTTGTTTAACATCTACATGAAGCCGCTGGGTGAGATCATCCGTGGTTTGGGTGAAATTCCATCAATACGCTGATGATACTCAGCTGTACATTTCCACCCCAGGCCAGATCAGTGATGCCCTCTCCTGATGACCCGTGTCTGGATGCGTACGGAACTGGATGAGCGGAAACATGCTTCGACTCAACCCGCCAAGACTGAGTGGCTGTGCATACGGCGTCCCGACCCAGTCAAGATTATCCATCTTTGGCCATAGGGGAGAGGTGCTGCCCCTGTGGATAGGGCGCGGAATCTGGGGGTCCTCCTGGATGTACGGCTCGGTTGGAGGAGCAGGTGGGGGCCGTTGCCAGGGGCCTTTGCCCAGCTCCGTCTTGTTCATCAACTTCGCCCTTTTCTGGATCGGGGCGCCCTGCGACGATCACTCATGCCCTTGTTACCTCCAGGCTTGACTACTGCAACGCTCTCTATTTGGGACTGCCCTTGCATACCATCCGAGATTGCAGCTGGTGCAAAATGCGGCGGCGCTGGTGGTGATGGAGTTACCGGTTTCCCATGTGACCCCTCCTGCGCGGCCTGCATTGGTTGCGGTTGCGCCGGTGAGATTCAAGGTTTTAGTGTTAACATACAAAGTCCTTCATGACATGGGTCCTCAATATTTAAGGGAGCGCCTTCTTCCGATGTCAAACACCGACGCCCTGTTCGAGCTCATAGGCAAGGACTCCTCGTTCGGGCGGCCGGGCCAATGCCGCTGGCGGTTCCTCGACGACGAGCCTTTTCTGTTGCTGCCCCTGACCTCTGGAATCAACTGCCTTTGGAGCTCCGCCTGGCCCCTGACCTCCGCACCTTCCGCCGAGTTGAAGACCTGGTTATTTGACCAACCGGGCTGTGACCCTTTGGGGAGGGTTATTTTAAATTTTAACTTATTTTATAAATGTTTGGGCTTATAATTTTGATTTAATTGTTTTTTAATGTATTTATTGTTCTTTGCTTTTTAGTTGTAAGCACCTTGAGTCTTCGAGAGAGTGACATATAAGTTCAAATAATAAATAAATAAATAAATAATAATATTACTAAGCATTTTTACAAAGTCAGCTTATTGCCCCCAACAATCTTGGGTCCTCAATTTACCTACCCAGAGAGGATGGAAGGCTGAGTCAACCTTGAGCCTGGTGGGATTCGAGCCTGCACTAATTGTAGGCAGCTGGAACTAAGTGCTAGGCTTTTAATAGCCTGCACTACCAAGGCTCTTATTAGGCAAAGTCTTACATAGCAAATTCTGGAAAGCTCTAAGTGCTCTTCCTACATCTCAATATTGCCTTTAGACATGTGGAACCAAGTAAGGAAAAGACTTTCAACTAGCTTTTAGTACATGGAATTTGCTTTTTTATTTATCTCACTGTAATTAACCCTAATGACATTCCACATAACCAGTACAGGCACTGGACAGTTCATCTTGTTATTCCCCCAAAGTGTGCGTCTTTGTTTTGCTTCCAACAGCGAAATGTCATGGAATGTTTCTGTATGTGGCTATAAATATTCTAAATTTAACCTATTAGATGTATTTTATATACATGTCATGAACATGCAATGGACATACATCCTTAAGAAATTTTGTCTTTTCCGTCTTAAAATCCACATCTTTACATAAAGAGATGCAAACATATTGCAATATTTTCACAAGATATATACTCAGCTGCAAACACATCTTCATCTATTGGTTGAAAGGCAGTTAAAACATTTTAACTAAATAAAAATTCCCCTTTTTGTTTTGACTTTTTTCAACAACATCCTGTAAGGCAGATCACAGGATGAAGACAGTTCAATCTGTTTACTCATTTTTATTGTCATTTGGTCTTCTAATATGTTGGGGTTCACATATGTTGAGTTCTTTCATTCAGCAGTGAAGCAACTGGTGATTGTGAACCATGCTGAAGAATTCAGTGATCTTTGGGGACAACTGTTCTGTAGGAAACCCTTAGATATATCACACTGATATTAAATTATACTGTGATATTAGTTCCTTGCAAATAATCCTGACAACAGAAAATTGGTATGATAAGACTATTATATAACTAAAGTAACTCGTGCCTTAAAATTCAGACATAATAAATAGACATTAGGAAAACTATTTACTACTTAATCAGTTTAACAGCTCTGCAACTCTGGAAGGCTGGTAGTTTAAGGAAAGCATCTTTTCCATTTTAAACCTTATGTAACAATAATGATAACAATGCTATTCATGTGACAGCTAGACAAAGAAACCATTATGCATGTTCAACTGCAGTTTCAGTCTGCTTAAATTCAAGGAAAACTTGGCAGAATTAAGGTTAGGAAATATCTGGGCTTATTCACTTTTGCTTGCAAAAACAGCTACAACTTTCAACTACTAGAATCTGCTTGGCTTTATTTTTTTACAGTTCTTTTGTAATAATTGCTTTACTGTGCAAATATAAAAGTAGAGCATTTTGGATTTTAGATTCAAAGAATATTCTGAAATTGACAACACATGTGGTCATTCCCTCCCCACCTCTCCCCTCCCCAAGCAACTCTTACAATCCCAGTTAATGACAGGTAAGAAACTACCATTTCTTTAATTTCCCTTTGTATTTCATACTACAAAATGGCCCCCTCCATATCAAACAAACCACATTTTTTAATATTTTTCTTTACATTCAAGTTGCCCATTTAAGAGTCCATCTATGGCCATTAAAATGACATCAGTTGCTGATGAAACCAGGTAATTGTAGGTCAGCTTTAATTAAATTGCTAATTCTAATTAATTAAATTAATTATTCTAAGATCATGTCATAAGTAGAGCAATAAATTATATTTAAATGTTATGATTTTCATTGAAATATTTTAATTTGATACCATCTTCACTGGCTGAATATTTTAAATTAGGTAACAATGATTTTTTTCTCAATCTGGAAGCAAAACATATTGCAAATGTTATTGAATAGTATTTTCTTCATTCTATCAAAGCATCTAGTCTCAGAGTAATATAGTTAAATCAATGGAAGAGAATGCAAGGTTGAACTACAGAATCCTTGGTGCTCTCTGAGCTTGGTAATTTGCTTGCAGACATTTCATTACCCAACTTAGGTAACATCAGCAGTGCTGGTGAGTGTAGGGTTTGCTCCTTGTTTACATGCAGTAGCTTGCCCTGCCAGTATTGGAATGTCTATGGTTTTGTCCTTGGTAGGTCCTTGATTAGGTTATTGTTTTCTGCTTGCCTCATGATAGTTCCTACTTATCTGGTTGTTGACTGTTGAAAAGGATATATTCTGGTCTTTTTGTTTCTTCTGTAGCCCCCCCCCCATAGCTTTTTTATTGTCTCTTACGAATGATGTGTAAATGTGGTTTATGTCTATGTGTCTATTGATGGCTGATTTATCTGAATGCCATGCTTCTAGCATCTCATAGCCTTTTCACTGTGTTAACCATTTGTCTGACATTTTTTAATTACAAATGTCATAACATATAATAATAAATGTCAAGCACCAGGAAAATCAGTAGATTCAGGCAGTTCAAATGAGTATAAATATTTATTGCAGCTTAAGCTCCCTACAAGAATTTGACCAACTAACAGTCAAGGGAATTGAGTGGTAGATCAGATAGACATTCAGGGTGGGCTAGACTTAGATCTCTTGCAAGCGCACAAGGGCCTTGTGACTTATGACACATTTGACCATTCCCTCATTCCCTCAGGCTCAGCCTAGTCATCTCCTACAATAAATAAACTATCATAACATGCAATTATACATATTTCAATTTTATTATTTCAATCTAGAAATAATGTATCATCTAAATAACAAACTATTTTGCACTAAGAACATACCTAAAACAATAACTAGTAGTTAGAGAACTGCAATAAGTCAATAGAATCCATAGGATTTTTTTTGTAAAACATAACTTTTTGATTATGTTTAGCACTAAGCAAGGAACAAGCTGAAGAAACAATTAACGCATCTATGCCTAGTCCAGAAATGGAATTCGTCTATACTAACAGTATAGAGTAATATATTCTTTCTACCAACTACATCAAGCCTTCTAGGGAAAGTGACAACACAGCTGAATAGGTTAAGTTAATAAAGGCTAGACAGACTGTTACTATTTGTAGAAAGCAATTTTGACAAGAAGAACTGTTATTTAAATATAAAAATAATCCTTTGGGATTTTCAGCCATACCAGACATGGTGGGTGGGAAAGTGAGTAATAGACCATATGCTGTTCAAAAATACTTGGTAAATTATGCCTGGAAGGCTTGCATGAGCTCTCAGTGAAGAATATCTTAAACTGCAGTGCATCATTTTTCTCTGTCCAGAAAGTTACAATTTCTATATTAAATAATCAATATTAATACATGGAGTTCTTGGTGCCTCTGAGTTTGGTGATTGGCTTGCAGGTGTTTTATTACCTGACTAAATGTTGTTATCTAGTTGGGTAATGAAACATTTGCAAGCAAACAACCAAGCTCAGAAGCGTGAAGGACTCAACAGATCAGCCTGAAGTTACATGTATTATCTTCTATTGCAATATTAACATGTTTCCAAATAAAATCAGAATTTATGATTTTCTAATGCAGCATGGAGTAACTGAAGAATTGTAATTTAAAAAGAATCACAACAGTTATTTTCTAGTTTTAATAATGTTGCTTCCATAATACATCACTTAAATATAGGACATTTATATCACACACACACACACACACACACACACACACACGCACACAACAAATACACACACCCTTAGGGCAAAGGATCCTGGCAAGATTATCATCAGGATAATCTTGACCCCTGGTCAAGCATTCTATTTGTTAGGATGCTTCTGATAACTTCACAAGTATCCCTAGTTAAATCTACCTAACCCACCAGACCAGGAAGGCAAGGTATGTTACTGATCCCATCTGTTAGGAAAATACATCTAGTGGGTAATCAAGTGCTGGTGAAATTGTGCTTGTTGCCAGGAAAATGGGTGATAGGTCAGTGGTGAAAGCCAAATCTGGTTCTAGATTCTGCCTCGGTTTACTTTCCCAATAAGTAACTAAGTCAGAAGATCATTTAAAAGCAATTTATTAGGGTACCCTGGTAAAGTGGAGTCTCTCTATGTGAATGGAAGCAAGAGAATCTTGAGCTCCATGTTTCCCTCCTTTTTATAGTTAACACAACAAAGAAAATGCAAGAGGAAAGTTGACTGGACAGAATAAAAGTAACCTCCTCTTTGCATAGGAAACTGGTTACATGTAGTCCAACATGTTACATATTTGTATCCCATAATATCACACAGATTCATTAAAATGAGGTCTGACATCAGAAGGGACGTAATTGTAAGGAAAAAGGTTGTTTAGAGTTCACAAAAGAGATAAGCCGAACCCCAAGTTCTACTAACAAACTTTTCTTATCTGGAGCTAGTCTCCAGCTTGTTTATCAGTTTAGGAATGTTAAAAGCTAATAAATCTGAACATCATTTTAAAAGAGAGAAAATAAATCAAATTAAAATACAAAATAACTATGTTAGTTAACAAATAACAAAATCCATATTATTTGCCCATCAGTGGGGTTTATGGGATTTTTATATTGTGGAATTTTAATGTTGTAAGCTGCTTGGAATCAGTATGTGAGTTGAGTGACAATATACAGTAAATGTGTTTAATAAACAATTTAATAAATAAGTAGGACAAGATGGCAAGAGTCCTCAATTTAGCTTTAGGCTATGACTGCGAGGGCTACTACGACAAAGCAAATTTCAAATGAATTTAGGTATAGGAAGTTATTTCAAACTGTACATTTTGTATAATATATGTTTGAGGAAAAAGCAGGTGAAAAAATGGACAGTTAGATGTCATAGGAGAAGAATGTAAGTAATTTCAAAAAATAAGGAGAAGAAAGAATAATGACTGATAGAAAAGGGGAAATAACTTGTTTTTAATTAGGTGTATAATTTTTCCAAAGCTTGCATTTCCTAAGCTTATTGCATCTGTATTTTATCATCTTGATGATTATTTGTTTCATTTAACATTATCATTCTAATGCTGTAATTATTCAAATAGTTGTACACCACCTGAAATCCTGTTTTGGATGAAAAGGACATTTAGAATAAATAAACTTCCTTTAATTTTTATTTGCTTTATTTAAAAAGTTTTTTAAATCAAGAAAGAAAGGAAAGGAATTTGGTTATTATAGTACTTAGTGAGCATATATTAAATAAAAAAGTAAGGAATTATGTTATTAAAAACTTTACAAGAAGACTTTATTGTCTGTGATTTCAATTTCAGACCTAAAGAATAATTCTGCAGTAATGGTAATAAATACCTATGCAAGCACTTGGTTCAGCCTAGGGATTAGTGAACTTGATTATTTACTTATTTTGGATAAATTGGAACTATCTATCAAAGGGCTGCTGGCTGTATACACTCACATGTAGCAGCTCAGTTTCATTTGCTTCTTATTAATCAAATGCTTCAAGGACAGATTCATTTATAGGCAGTCCTCAACCACAATTGAGCCCAACATTTTCCTTGCTAAGCATGACATTTTTGCCATGGTTGTTAAGTGAATCAGTGAAGTTGTTAAGCAAATCTGGGTTCCTCCTTTGACTTTGCATGCCAGAAGCTCCCTAGGGAGGTTGCAAACAACAATCCCAGGCCCCTGGAATGCTGCCAGTTGCCAAGCAACCAAAGTTTGATCACATGACTCTGGGGATGTTGCAACAGCCATTAAATGTGAGAACTGGTCATAAGACACTTTTTTCAGTGCTGCTGTAATGGTCATTAAATGAATGGTGGCAAGTTGAGGACTACCTACGTTTTTAAATGGTAGATTTGGATTAAAATGAATCACAATTGATTTTACAGTTCAGTGTGCTAAGACTGGTTCAGACTGGCTATGTTCTGTCTAGATATGCCCTGTGGTTGAAATCTGAAATTGAAATATTTGGTGCCATTGGTTGAAAAGGTATAATATATAAATACACTTGAATTGTTTTCATCTCAACTGATTTCAATTACATCAAAAATAATATTTATATCAGCCCTAAACTCTGTCAGAGAAATCCTGTTCAATTTGTGAGGAAGTTGTTTAAGTCAATGCAACTAGCAAATATAATTTAAGTATTTTCTTTATTCCTGCATATGCCCATGTACTCTATATCTGGAGAGGCCTGTTTGGATCAAGGGAGAGAAGACATAAAATCTCTCTGGGAAGCAATGAATGTAGTCTTTGCTCTTAAATATATTCACATCTAGGTTCTTTGGAATTTATTCTGTAGTAAGCATACATAAGATGCTTTTCCAAAGTGGAATAATGTTTTCAAAATGATTGATAGTTCAGTCCTTGTTTACTAATAAGCTGCACTGATATAGTCACTACTAATTTCACTATCAGAAAATGCTTTATTTATATGATTAGGGATAGCTTACTTTGTGAAAATGAAAAAAAAACATACTTTATTTACTCTAGTGTTTCTCTAACATAACTTAATGATTTTTTCCTACAATTCTGAAAGAGATTTTCATAATTTGGTATCATTAATTTGCATGTTTCTTTTAATTTATAAAAATAATTGAAAATTATTTTTATTTATTTATTAGATTTATTTATTATTTAAAAATAATGAAATAGGTTAGTTGATTAATTGCATTAATAAAATAATAATAATAATAATAATAATAATAATAATAATTTATTCGACTTGTATGCTGCCCTTCTCCCTAAGGACTCAGGGTGGCTAACAATAAAAACAGCAAATATTTACAGAAAATTTAACTAAAAACAGATTAAATCCAAACAAGCCGAAATATACAATAAAACCGATAAAACCTTAAAATTAGAACAATTAAAAAGATGCTTTCAAATGATGCAATCAAAAAGATGCTTTGTTAATTAGTTTTTTTGTACAAGGAGATTTTTTGGTGCAAGGAAGTGAATTGTTCCTGTTGAAAACATATTTACTTGATATTTTGAGAGATTTCCCTCCACATATTATTTTCTACTCCCTTTGCCTTTTTTTTACATGCAGCTTAGTAATGCATGGGATAAATCACAACTTTTTCATTCTTTCAATACTGTTGCAAAAACATTCGTTCATACAATTTTGCCATGTGAATTTAATCCCTCTAAACATATTACGTGAACATATTATAAGGCAAAGTTTACCAGTGTCAGAAGAGTTTGGTCTATAATCTCAAAGTTTAGCCTAGTTTTATATTAAAAAAAAGCTTTATAGCTACTTTAATCCATGCCACATGCAGATGACCTGAGCAAACCCAACAGAAAGACAGAAGCCTTGTTGTATATACATTGAACAGTTGCTCAAAATCTGATGTACCAGCTGTGGTTTGGCCAGTTTGGAAGTTAAGGGGAACTTGATCTTTTAATCTTTATTTCAGCAGACAGATTACAACTGTTTCCAAAATGTACCTGTCAGTTAAACTTACTACAAAATTTGAACAGAGGGTTTCATTTATTTATGAATATTTTTTTAAAAAAAAGATAGGAAAAGTTTGTAAAGAAGACACAGGGGTTTCCTCCCACATCATTTTATTTGTACTCTTCTTTATCAGTTTGCATACAATAAAAAAGAAAGTTAAAAATTAATATGATTTGAGTGAAATTCTGTCATATTTCCCCCATTGATTTCTCTCTATTCTGCTTGATGTAACTGAGCAAAAAGGACTTACTTCAAAGATAATTGATATTGGCTTTTGAAAATAAAAGATTAGGATAATTAGTAACAAAAAGTACCAAATAACCAGTGTACACAAGTATTTTATAACAGATTAATTTAAAAAAACTAATAGAAGATATTGTATGAGACAAACTATTGATTCCAGTTGAATGTACAGTCTACTTATGTATCATCTTATTTTTTTGGCACAAAGTAATACACACTCCAATAAATTATTGTAAATTACTTCACAACTCATGTTGCAACTGAGCTGTAGAACATTCTCTCTTAATTTTTACTATGGAGAGTACATAAGTTTAATAAAGTGGCTCATTAAGTTAACATATCACTAAAATTTTGTTTATTTAATGCAATATCTCAGTAGTTAATTAGGTTGTACTAGAAACAATAATAACTGTTGTAAAATATATCAAAACTCTTTGTGTAGAATATCCTTTATCAATACTATCTACTTTCTAAAGGAGAATATAGTCAGATTTAACATATTCAAATATTTTGTAAGGATCTCTGTTTGAAAATTGAAATTCCTTTTTGCTTATGTTAATAAAAATATAGTCACATTATTGCTCACAGCAAGGAATTAACTTCTGAATTTCCTATCAAAAGATCAATGGAGAATATGCCAGTCTGGGATCATTCAATGTAAAGTGTACAGTAGTTCCTAAACATTCTTCTTTTCTTGTTTCTCAATGCAAGGAAGTGTCTCCTCAGTTCAAACTTATGGTATCTTCATAAAGATTTTGATTTTTTTTAAAAAGTTAATTATCTAAATCACCAGCTTCTTTTATATTCTTCCTATTATAATTAATGTCAGTACAGATTTAACAACAGAATAACCAGTCATTCAGCAATGGTTTGAAATTACAAGAGTACATAACAACAAGACTTAAGACTGGTCCTCACAGATGCATTAACAACAGTGTATTTGGATTCAGGTGCTTGGCAATTGGCAAATGGTTGCAGAGGCCCACGGTCACATGATTGCCATTTGTGATCTTTACTGCCAGCTTCTGACAAACAAAAGTAACGAAGAATCTGGCAGGAGATTCTCCAAATGGTGCTCATGTATATTACATTGAAGAACTATGCAGGGTTTGCTTAATCACTGCCACAACTATCTTTGTAAGTTGGTGCAGTCGTGTGATATCCTTATTTTTGACTCTGTTGCTTAGTGATGATGTTGCCGGTCCTAATTATCATTGTTAAATAAGGAATAGCTTATTTATGCATTTCTTGATTACTCTGAAATGTTCTCATTACATAATTTAATATTGAGTTATTCTAGCACTCAACAGTAAACTAAGGCCTGAATAACGTGTTTTCCCCAAAATAGGACCCAACCAGAAAATAATCCCTAGCATGATTTTTTTTCAGGATGCTCATAATATAAGCCCTACCCCCAAAATAAGATTGTCAGCCAGATGGATGCATTTAGTACCATAGTTTCCCCAAAATAAGACCCAATGGAAAATAAGCCCTAACACATCTTTTGGAGCAAAAATTAATATAAGACCTGGTCTTATTTTTGGGGAAACACGGTAATAGTCATTAGATGTCTTTATTATATACATCATCAGCATTTTAAATGTAAATCTTCTTTAGAAGATACACTTTCAGTTTTGCAGGGTTGAAATATATAAAATATTTGATGCATTGATGCAGTCTTTACTCTCAACATATTCTCTTAGCATTTAAAAATGTTGGCCTTAGCATTGGAAATAGCAAGAGTTAAATATACCTTTTGCATTTTATTGCTAATATGACTGCTTTAGCAATGCTAATCAGCTGTACTGATTTTCTGTTTTGATTTTTCTTAATAATTAGGCAAAAGATCTAGGATGCAATCATGTTTTACACTAGGGAGTTCATGCAAATAGCTCAAAACTTTTTTACATTGATTTTTATGTTATTGTTAAATGTATTCAGAAGGAAAACTATTGACATTTTTAAAAAAGGAAATGCAATTATCTTCTTAATAAGTGAAATACTGCATGTTTGAAATAAAAATGCACAAGCGGGTACAATTTTTAATTTATTTTTGATGTAACTGACTCACTATTGAAAAATTATATACTTTAAAATCTTGATGTTGATCAGGGGATCTAGACATGCTTACAGATAGGAGCAGAGTGGTTAACTGTAGTCCCTTCCCTTGTTACCTTTGTCCTATACCATTATGTTGTTGTTGTTTTTTATCAGATGGGTTTTAATATTGAATGTGAGTCTTTTCTGCAAGCAGGAATTAATCCTTTTGCTCTTCAAATTGATTAATTAAGGCATGCATTCTGTGTCATTAAAACAATTCTGCTGAGAACACATGGTTGTTCATGCCATTATATTTCGTTTGGCTTTCAGTTACTGCCACATTTCAATATAACTTTATACTACGGTTTGTCATTATACTTGAATTTACACAGTTAATAAGATAATATTTTGTGAGAAACTGAAAAATCAGGTAATCAGTAATATCAGCACAATTTACATCTGAATTCACAAATTACAGTTATCTTTGCTGTCCCCAATCTTTTTGGGCACCAGGGACAGGTCCCATGGTGAAAGGTTTTCCCAGGTGGCATTATTTTGCAGGCTGCCTGCATCCCATGGATAGGACTTCACTTATTTGTGAAGCCCAGGTGCTGGCCTGCTATGGACTGGTGCCTGACGGACCGGGGATTGGGGACCCCTGCTTTAAAACATTAATACACATGAGGATACAAGTAAATTCACAAAATTTAAGTATTGAGAAATTGAAAACAGAAGCAAGCAACTATAATATGCCTGACATACATTGTAGACACTGAAATATATTGACTTACCTACTACACTCAAAATTGATGTCTTGATAGGTTTCTAACTTAATACTCTTTTTATTTCCTCCCAAATTTACTGTCTTTCTCCCTTAACTCACATCAGGGCTGGGTTATTTATCTATTGCTATGTTAACTATAAATCTGAAACCAACAGATATGGGATGAGCTGACTACCACTTCCCAAAATATCTGGAACTTAGCTGGAGGGTGAAAATTTGATTAGGAAAAGCAGATTAAGGACTGAGCAATTGTTATAGTTTGTTGCTGTAAATAAACGAAGTTATAGTTCAACTTGAAACTGCTTGGACATTTCATAAAGTACAGACAAGCAATAAAGGATGTAATGCTAATTTCTGAACTCTTGCATGTCACTAAAACAGGTGCCACAGTAGTGGGACTCAAAATGTTTTACTACTGGTTCTGTGGGCATGGCTTGGTGGATGTGACTTGGTGGGCGTGAAAGGGGAAGGATACTGTAAAATCTCCATTCTCTCCCCACTCCTGGGGAAGGTTACTGCAAAATCACCATTCCCTCCCCACCCCACTAACCTGCTTTCCAGTTCCATTCTCTTGTGCAGGGCAACAAAAGAAGACCCAGCTGGGACTTGGGAGGCATAGAATAGATGGGGGCGGGCCCAGTCAGAGGTGGTATTTGCTGGTTCTCCGAACTACTCAAAATTTCCACTACTAGTTCTCCAGAACTGGTCAGAACCTGCTGAATACTACCTATCAGCTGTCACTGCCAAACCAACATACAGTTTAAGCAGAAATATGAGTCTGAAATTTAATGCATTTGTGCATGGGAAGTTGCGTTACACCATTCACAATCACTTTCTATTATTTCCTTAAGATGCTGCATGAAGCAGGTTTTCTCATTCTATTGCATAGCAGGACTGGCTTTAGTTGTTTATCCCAAAGTATATGACTTTATAATAGTTTGCATATTACCTGGCCATTAATATTATCAATCCTTTTCTTTTATCTTTTACAGGCATTTTGTTGAAAAGATGGTTCTTTATTTGAATACTTTTGTTCATTTCATGCTCATGCTTTTGAACCATTGGATAGTCTCAACTCTATGTCTAAATCTTGAGGATCCAAATGTGTAGCCACTGGGAGAGGTAACATTACTTTTAATCAATAGTTCTTTTAGCATGATTATTTTAATCAATATCTATGTAAAATGTGCATTAAATGTGAATAGCGAGACATGGGTAACATTATGAAATGACTATGTTAAAAATATAAAACCAAGCCACAATGGATGCATGTATTTTTATGAATGGCATAAAACTACTAAAACAGGGTATGAGTATGAAGCAAAAATAGCAGCAATGATGCCCGTCATCTATGAAGTAGGCAGACTCTATTTATCAAGATAAACTGCCCCAAGAAGATTGCAGTATCTGCAAGAAATATCATTTGCCTGCAAACAAGAATTGCTGGACCATAAAGTAGATGAAGTAATAGAAAATGAAGAAACTAAAGTACTATGGGACAATTACTTGCCACAAATTACCCCAAACTTAACAATTGTTGATAAGAAGCAATAAAAAGTCAGATGGTCCTGCAAATAGAAGTAGAGCAACTGTGGCAAATGAAAGCAAAGGTAGATCCAATAATAAATGGTGCCTTGGATGCAGTCTCAAAATATCTAGCATGCCACTTGAACCCTATTGGCATTGACAAAATCACTATTGTGATCATCATCACTTAGTTGCAAAAGTCAGCTCTACTTGGAACAACTTGCATTCTGTAATATCATTCTTTAACATCATTGACTAATTACTGTACATCTGCCTATCCCAGGTCTTTGGGAAAGACTCAATAGCTAGACAAAACTGCCCCAGACAGTCTAAACATCTGGAGAACTATGTACCCAAGCATAATATTCATCATTTCATTATATGCCCATAAAATAATGCATTTTATTATTTTATAGTATTCAATAATATAAAAATTAAATCAAACATTTCCTGTACCAATGCATACTGTAATTGTTGTTTGTAGTTTTGATGTGATCAATAATTCTCTTCTAAATTTTCTGGGGATGGAAAAAGCAGAATCAGCAGAATGTGTCTTCTTTTTCTTTGATAAACTATTCTAACACAATCAGCTTGAACGAAATAAAAAATAAAAAACTGTGAAGGGCCACTGCAATGCCCCCCATTGTTATTCACCTTTACGTTTAACCTCAGGGCCACTGCAGTGCGGAATGTAAATATTTTTATGTAATTATTTTCACTATCAGCAATAATGTCTCTCGTCTAAACTTTTATTTCCATCCTATTGAAATTTCTTCACTTAATTACTCAAATGAAGTGCATGTTTAATAATTTTATTCCTTTTTTTCTGTCCAGTTATTCTGTTACAGTACAAGAATCCTATCCCCATCCTTTTGATCAGATTTACTACACCAGCTGTACAGACATATTGAACTGGTTTAAGTGTACACGACACAGGTGATTTTTAGTAACTCTATTTTGATTACCCTTTTAAAGTGATGTTTTGTAAGTACTTAATAGTTGATATATGTTAAAACAGTAGAAATGTGTTGAAGCATAGTGGCACATTGATAGCATTTGCAAAATCAGATGATATGAATATTTACATGTATAAATTATTTTCTGTAAGTTAGCCTTGAAAATATTATCCTGAATTTTGAAATGAATTACTAGATTAAAGAGGAATGTATGACTTGCAAAGATCTCCTCTTTTTCTAAAAATATAATTATAGTAAAATGGATATATTATTATTTGAGAACAGAAAATTTCAATTATAACTACTCTGTATTTAATAGCCTTCCTTGTATTGGGCAGAAGTGAAATTATGGCTTCAGCTATGCATAGTGGAGCCACTGTGTGTGAATTGGGCGGTTATATAAATTACTTTAACAAATAAATGCATGTATTTATTTACTGATTCTTTTTGAACAATTCAGAATTTGTTTTTAATGTTGAATCATTTTGAGTTTTAAAAGTTCTGAATTTGTACAATGGTGACACATGAGAAAAGTATAGTTTGTTCTTGCTGTGCTCCCTTGTCTGACAACAGTTTTGTGGATTTAAAAATTAAATATTGGTCTGAATATGTACTAATTCATTAGTTAAAATATTTAATAACAAATGTAGATTACAAATCCATATAACATCAGCCGCAATTCTGAAGTATTTGTCACAGACCTTGAAAAGGATCTCCATATGCAGATAATGGAGTTTACCGGTAATGTTGTTTATCTTTCTTTGTAAGGGATGTAGCTGATTTATAAAACAATCCAATTTATCCATAAATAGCCATAGCTGGATCTTTTGAAATAGTTGTTCACAAATTTTACATGTCCATATTTTAACAGAATCAGCTATCGAACTGCTTATAGGCATGGAGAAAAGACTATGTATAGACGGAAATCTCAGTGTTGCCCTGGATTTTATGAAAGCAGGGAAATGTGCATTCGTAAGTAACATTATTGTCATAAGAATATCCAACTCTTGATAATATGTTAATGAAAATGCTAATGAGAATTCCCCAAGAAACAAAATGTCTTTAGAAGAGCAGTGTGTTAAGTTTGCATAGAGAGGCAGACACGGAGTGCTTCAGCTCTTAAGTTTTATTGTGACTTCAGCTCAGAACGGACCCAATTTGGCTTAGCCGAGGCAGCTATATATAGCCAGCTGCCTCAGTTGACAGCCAATCAGAGTGCAGGGTTTTCCCGCACTTTTTAACCAATGATTTCAAACACTTTACAAGAACAACCAATCAATTCAAACGCTGCATACATAACACCCCTCCCCACTAGGTTTAGTCCATACTCAAACCCCATCTATCTAATGTATTCTTTTAAATAGGTGGGGCTCTTGCGTACGTAGAGACCTACGTGGTTCAGGTTTTTAGGAGTCTCACATTGTGATAAAGGAAATGTATCTGTCAACATCTCCATGCTTGGACTACTAGTCAGGGTAGAACCTGTTTGGTTACTACAACCTGGTCTCTCCTCCCAGTCCAACTCCAACCCAAGGTCAACACCCAAGTCTGGTAGTGATGTGCAATCTTCCTTTGTAAAAATGGTTGTTGGCACTGTGACAGGTTTTGGGATGGTTCCTGTCGTGTTAGCTCGTTACACATGGGGTTGGTTCTTACTTGCTGATTACCTCCATTATCTCCCCTTCCCCTAGAAAAGGAGTGGGTATGGAATCCAGAGAGGAGCAAGGGCGATGTTCCAGAGGCAGTCTGGACCTTAACTGATCTATGTGCCTACTCCACAAGAGACCATTTTCAGTTTGAACCATGTAAGACCTGGGGCCTGTGATCTGGGTTACCTCAGCAGGAATCCATAGTGGTTCACCTACAAGGTTTTTAGCATAAACAGAATCACCCACATTGAATGTACGAGTCTTGCTGGTGGAATCTAAGGGAGCGTTGGGTGCGTAAGTGGGATGGAGGCGATCCAGAGTGGACCTTAGTATCCTGCCCATCAAAAGCTCAGCAGGAGTTAGATTAGTGGATGGGCTGGGAGTGATGTGCTGGATACTGAGTAGTTTTTCAACTTTCTCAGTGATGTCCCTGGACCCAATTGCTGAAGTTTTCCTTGGTAAATCATACCATACGCTCAGCCCGGCCGTTAGCGAAGGATGCCCAGGGGCTGTCAGGGCATGTCTGATACCCTGTTGTGCTAGATATGATTCAAAAAGGTTGGATGTAAATTGAGGCCATTGTCAGAAACAAGCACATCAGGTAACCCATGAGTTACAAAAAGTTTTTAAGCTGTTTGATGACAGCTTCAGCTGTGGTGGATGCCATAGGGATAACCTCTAACCATTTGGAGTATGCATCTACTATAATAAGGAAAGTGTGCCCTCTGGTAGGGCCAGCAAAATCAATGTGAATCCTGGACCATGGGCCCCTAGGACATTCCCATTCCTGTTTGGGGGCAAGAGGTGGGGCAGGCCTGACTTCCTGACAGTTGGGACAGGAAGCAACCCAGTTTTCAACCATTTTGTCAATACCTGGCCACCATACATAACTCCTGGCCAATCCCTTCATTCTGACAATTCCTGATGACCCTCATGCAACATTTCCAAGACCTCTTTCTGTAGTTTTGCAGGAATAACCACCCTGTTACCCCACAAAATACATCCTCTTAACACAGATAATTCAGTTTGCCTGGATTTAAAAGGTTGGGCAAGTTGAGGTAGATCTTGAAGTGGCCAACCCTTCTTAATCCAGCCTATAACAGGAGCCAATAAAGTGTCTTTGGCAGTCTCTCTGGCAATTTCAGCAGCATGGACTGGAAGCTTGGCAACAGTTTCTAGAAAAAGGTGTAAGCAGGGTCCTCAGTGTGTGTAGGAAGTGGGCAGCGACTCAAAGCATCTGCGTGCCCAATGTCTTTTCCAGGCTTGTGGATGAGTTTGTATGAATAAGCAGCAAGAAATTCAGTCCATCTCAGCATTCTTGGTGACAGGATTGTTGGTGTTGGTTTGTCCCCTGCCACAATGCCTAAAAGAGGTTTGTGATCTGTGACAATGGTGAATCTTCTCCCATATATGTACTCATGAAATTTCTTGATAGCTGCCATGATTGCCAAAGCTTCCTTGTCCAGTTGGCTGTAGTTTCTCTCTGCTTTAGTCAAAGTCGAGAGTAAAATGCAATAGGGGCTTCCCTCCACTGGGAAGCCTGTGGCTCAACCCCCCACTCCAAAAGGGGATGCATCACAAGTCAGTACAACAGGCAAATTCTCAGAGAACTGTATCAGTACACAATCAGAAGTGATTTGTTTCTTAATATTGTTAAATGCAGCTTGTTCTTTTCTGCCCCAGACCCATGCAGATTTTTGTCCAGTAATCTATGTAGGGGTTCTGCAGTGGTTGCTTTTGAGGTAGAAACATATGATAGAAGTTAATGAGTCCCAGAAATGCTTGCAAGTCTGTTTTGCATTTTGGCCTGGGGGCTTCTTTGATTGCCTGGACTTTGGCTTCTGTGGGGTGGATGCCATGTTTATCAATCATGTAACCCAAGAATTCTACTTTGTCAGTTCTAAGTGTGCATTTGTCTTCTTTGACTTTTAACCCCGCTTTTTTGAATCTGGTTAGGACTTCTCTGAGTTTCTCGTGTAACTGAGTGTCATTTTCAGCAGAGATTAAAACGTCATCAAAATAAGGCACCACCCCAGGCAACCCTTGTAACATCCTTTCCATAAGGCTTTGGAAAATGCCTGGTGCCACACTTACTCCAAATTGTAACCTTTTGCATTTGAAAGCACCTCTATGGGTTACAATGGTTTGGGCCTCTGCAGTTGCATCATCAACTGTTAACTGTTGATATGCCTGGGCCAGGTCCAATTTGGCAAAGACTGTGCCCCGCCAAGAGAATGTAATAAATGATGCACCACTGGAACTGGATATGCACTCTGTTGTAGCATGGTAATCTCTCCAGATTCTTACAGACCCATCAGCCTTGACTGGTGTGACTATGGGTGTCTCCCACCTGGAGTGGTCAGTGGGCTCTAAAACCCCTTGAGCTATTAGTTTATCTAATTGTGCATCAATTTTTTCCTTTAAGGCAAATGGAACCCTTCTGGGTTTTAAATGGATTGGTTGTACCTTGGGATCTAGATTGAAAGTGATAGGGGTCCCCAAGTACTTGCCTAATCCGTCGCTGAAGACCTCTGGAAACTCAGACTTCAAGGCCTCTTCCCACTCAGTGTTGCTCACGTGATTGATGCCAGTCACCTCGATGCCCAGCGGGTTGAACCATTCAAGTCCCAGCAAACTTGGGCGATCCTTGTCAACGATGGTCAGGGGTAGGCGTTTGGTGTGGCCTTTGAACTTCACGTTGAATTCTCTTGTTCCAACTACTGGAATCTTGTTCCCTTGGTAGTCTTTAAGAGTCAATGCCTGCTTCTTGAAGTGAGTCTTCTGAATATCTGGTAACAGTCTTTGAATAGTGTCCCATGACACCATAGATAGGTATGAGCCTGAGTCCACTTCCATTTGGCAAGGCCTTCCTTCAATAAGTACCTTGACATGCACTTTTCTGTTATTTAAAGAAGATGAATGACCAATAGTTACTGTCTGATGAGTTTCATTCTTCCCATTTGCTTCTGTGCTGCACCCCATTTTCTCACTGAGGTTGTTTGGCTTGAATTCTTTGTCTTTGTTTGCAGCAAACTTCCTTCTGTTTGGTGGAGTTCTGGATGATTTGCAGACTCTTGCTAGGTGCCCTCTTTTTTCACAACGGAGGCAAATGGTGTCTAGAAACTTGCATTCAGTGCGGGGTGGCTTCCCCACAACCTCTGCAGTAGAAGTCTTGCCTCTTTCTTCCCAGGTCTTTTCTTTTCTGCTCCATTCTGAGTCTGTAAATTCCTTCCTCCACCTCACTGCAATCTGACTCAGAATCTAGTTCATCACAATGATTTGTGGTGGTCTTTTCCCCATCAGAAAGGCTCGTGGCCCTGTTCATCTTCCTCATGGCTGCTGCTGAGGATTTGGTGGCTTCTGCTGAAGATGCTTCTTCTATGGCTTCTTTCAGCGTGATCTTAGGTTTCATTAATAACTTGCTCTGTAATACCTTGTCTTTAAGGCCCAACACAAACGGTGTCGCATGGCCTCCTCTAAACTGTTGAATTCACGCACCCCAATGTCTCTTAAACTTCCCATGAAATTATTTACGCTTTCGTTTCCCCCTGATCACGACAATAAAATTCGTGTCTCTTAATAAGGCACGATACTTGTGGCATAATGGGCTCTTAACAGCCTTTCCAGATCAGGCCATGCCATTACCTTCACGTCTGCTGCTCCCGCTAGTGCCTTCGCCATCTTGAAAACCGCCGGACCACAGTATGTGAGAAAGACCGCCTCTTCCGCTGCTCAGAAATGGCGGCCAGATCGTTTCCTCCAGATACATTTGGAACGATCTGCATATGACTCCCAGTCTTCTGCCGTCGGATCGAACGGGGCTGGGGGGGTGTTCAGCGCAGCCATCTCGCTCTGCTTCTGTTCCACGTCGCCTTCTCTTCAGGGAATCCCACCTTCATCGCCAGTGTTAAGTTTGCATAGAGAGGCAGACACGAGTGCTTCAGCTCTTAAGTTTTATTGTGACTTCAGCTCAGAACGGACCCAATTTGGCTTAGCTGAGGCAGCTATATATAGCCGGCTGCCTCAGCTGACAGCCAATCAGAGTGCAGGGTTTTCCGCACTTTTTAACCAATGATTTCAAACACTTTACAAGAACAACCAATCAATTCAAACTCTGCATACATAACA